>JAJMLV010000229.1:12036391-12047601 GCA_027123465.1 Erythroxylum coca | reverse complement strand
AAAAACATCGGAGGGTTTATTTCTCAAAAGCTTCTCAATTTCCAAAATCCTTTATAAACATTTTCAACAGTTTCCAAAACTATCATAGTGGAAAATCCAAATTTCTCATTTGTTGAGTTTTCAAACCATTGCAAACATGAAATGCTTCACATCTAAATGTAACATATTCTAAACAAAACAAAACACTTAACACATCAAACATGGCAAACGGTTTGGGTCGGTCCATAAAACAGGACGTACTGCACATTCCCGCAAAGCGGTCATGTGCAGTACTTTTTCTTAACAGTTAATTGTTGCTTTATTTTTATTTTAAGTTGACTTTAAATCTTTAATATTATTTATGCTAGAATCTTGCAATAATTAACTCTTAAGAGAAAGTAGAATTCTTTCGGATTTTGTAAAATAAATAAGATAGGTAGTATTTATCTTATAATTTTATTTCCACTTAAGCATTGTTATCTTTAAAAGAAAATAAATCAAATTTAAATTTTGAAAAATTACAAATTCATCGTCAAAACCGTTAGTAGGCCAAACATATCATTTAGTAGCTTAGGATCAAAGAGGCCTCGTTGAACCAAGAAGTTGCCATCTTAAAGTTGGATTTGCTTAAACAAGGTTTCAAATCCATCCCTTTTGTTTTCACTTGTAATTTGTAAAAGCATGTTTGAACTCCATAAATTTGAGCATTACAAGCAAAGATTACTTTTGTCTCTTTTCTTTCTTCTTATCAAACAAAGCCTACCCCCGGAACTTGCTCTACACTTTACTGACTTATTTTCCCAGGAGTTGACCTTAGCTTGTAGCTGTTTGTAGCCAGACACACTTGCCTTGGCTGATAAATCAGAGTCATTGTTGAATGGTAAATTACAGTAATACCCCAAACCCAACCAACTCTTCTTCGTTTATCATGTCTCAATAGTCCTCCCTGCAGGTATCTGTCGACCTCTTAACAAACTCCATCGCTCCTCTTCCAACATAGAGAAGAAGATTCGGATCAATACCATGTACACCCACCTCAATCTTCTCATTTTTTCACTGTCATTACTGCTCTCTCTCGTACCCTTCTCCATCTGTACCAATAAGCCACCTCCACTTCCCGTTCTACCCATCCCCACAGCTTCTCAGCTCCAATGGCAGCTCTCCTCAATGGCTTTCTTTCTTCACTTCGGAACCAACACCTTCACCGACTCTGAGTGGGGTTCCGGCCATGCCGACCCGTCCGTTTTTAACCCGATTCAACTTAACGCCACCCAGTGGGTCCAGGTTGCTAAAGACTCTGGCTTTGATCGGATTGTACTCACTGCAAAACACCATGATGGGTTCTGTTTGTGGCCTAGTGAATATACTGATTACTCTGTCAAGTCGAGTTCTTGGAGAAATGGGAGTGGAGATGTCGTTAAAGAGGTCGCATTGGCTGCTAAAGAAGGTGGTGTCAACTTGGGGCTTTATCTCTCTCCTTGGGATAGGCATGAGGTTTGTTACGGGGAGACTTTGGAGTACAATGAATTTTACATGGGACAAATGACTGAGTTATTGACCTGGTATGTTTTATGCGTTTTTCTATGTTTTAAGGGTGCTTGTTTGTCCTGACCAATTTTGGTTTTTTAATGAAATTGTTGGGGACTGCTAATTTCTGCAATTTGATTCGTTAACCGAATGTTTTTAGAAAGCAAATCGTCTTAGTTTCTGGCAATGTTTATAAAGTACGTGCTTCCAGGACTTCTATTGAAGTTTGAGTTTTAGTTTGCATCTACGGAAGGACTTTTGCTTAACTCCTATTCTCCATTAAAAATCTTGAAATTGATTTCTGCACTTTTAGTTCTAGGCATCTAGTTTCTCTTCCAACTTCCATGCCTCGGCATTTCCAGAATTCCTCTATCCTGAACTTTAGCTTGGCTAAAGATGGTTATATGATCATTTTCTTCCCAAAATTTGGAAGTGAAAGTTTGGGATTCTTACTCCATGCAATTTGTTAGCTTTTCACTTTCTGTGAGAAGAACTGAAGAATTGATTTATCATTTAGGAAAATATCAGGTCTTCCAGTGAATTTATTCTTGGTGACGTACTAGCTCTTGCTTTTCGGTGACGCCATTAAGGGAAAACAGGAGATATGTTTATAGTCATTCCATGCTATTCATATTGCAACATGTTTTAATAAAAGAAAGTTTTGCAACAGGTATGGATCGATCAAGGAGATGTGGTTGGATGGTGCAAAAGGGGAGGAAGAAAAGGACATGGAGTACTTTTTCGATAGATGGTTTAGTCTCATACGTCAACTTCAGCCAGAAGCTGTTATTTTTTCTGATGCTGGTCCTGACACAAGGTGGATTGGTGATGAGAGGGGAATAGCTGGCTCCACTTGCTGGTCCCTTTTTAATCGAAGTGCTGCGAAGATCGGAGGTACAGATCCCAAGTAAGTTCATTTGTTCCTACCTTCTTATTTTTATGCTCATCTTGCTTAGGATCGAGTTCTTATGTAGATAAATTCATTGCAAGGTTTTGAATTTTCTTTCATTATTCTTAATGTTGCCCTAATTTGCTTAAATATAACTTGTTTATTTGGAGAACTTTCATTAATTATTCTACTAAAATAAAATGTATCTCTTTTACCTGTTAATGTAACGATGGGATTGAATGCAAGGATTTGATAGACATAATCTGCTGCTGCAAGAGTGTTTATATGTTGATGTGTTTAGCTGAAGTGGATTATATGTTGTTTTGTCTAGCTCCATTCTTGATTGCTGTCAATCCTTCAATTGGGACTGTAGTCAGAATCTTATTCTGTTTTGATTAATCATTTCTTTCCTTCTAATAGAGAGCTTTTGACTGAGCAAAATTTAGCCTTTGCCATCCTTCAAAACTGAATAATATAGATTTCAGACTGAATTATCAAAGAAGGATATATATTTCAAAACTATATCAACAACAATATTTAGTAGAAAATTTCTCTGAGATGAGGGGTCTAGGAAGGTCCAGAAATACGCGGCCTTAACCCTAATTATAGATTAAGAAATGGATTTATTGGTTTGTAACCTCACAGTTCTCATTCTTGGACAATCTGATCAACAACTTCTAAAAAATTACTAGCATAGTCATCATTACAGAATTGTGCTGCCATATTCCAAAGGCAGTGGACTTATTCATAGTTTTGCTGGTCATTTGCATGTCAGACTTTGTAATGTTCATCTATTTGGAGAAATGCTATAGCGTTTCAGGTTTAAAGGTTCAGAAATTACAATCAAATTATTTTCTTATTCTTCGATTTAGTAGCAAAGTAATTAGAGTTAGTTGCTTAACTGGGTTGATAAGGTTCGTTGTAGTTTAACCAGCAGAATCTTGCCTTGCTAAGTATTCCTTTCCTTTATGAAAAAGATCTTTATTCAATATCTTCATGTCCTAATTTAGAAGGCTAAGAGATAAAAATGGAAATGATTGTGAAGTAAAACTTTAAATGCCAGAATTCATTTTCTTCTTTTTGATTATGAATTAGGTATTCACAGGGAGGAGACCCATTTGGTCATGACTGGGTGCCAGCAGAGTGTGATGTATCCATAAGACCAGGCTGGTTTTGGCATGCATCAGAAGTGCCAAAGTCTGCAAAGCAGCTTCTTGACATATACTACAAATCTGTGGGCAGAAACTGTCTTTTATTATTAAATGTACCTCCAAACTCTTCGGGCCTTATATCAGCTGAAGATATACAAGTACTTCAAGAATTCTCTGAGCTACGGAGGTCCATATTTTCATATAATCTAGCCAGCACAGCCATTGTAAATGCCAGCAGTACAAGAGGAAGTACTGGTGGCCATAGCTTTGACCCCTACAATATTTTTAGTGAAGGTATCTTCACCTATTGGGCTCCTGAGGAGAATGAATCCACTTGGGTGCTGCATTTAACCCTTCAGGAATCAGTTTCTTTCAATGTTTTGAAAGTTCAAGAGCCGATTCACATGGGACAACGAATTATTGGATTCCATCTTGAGATCCTTAGTAAGGTTGGGGATTGGTGGAAAATGATTAATGGCACCACAGTTGGCTACCAAAGGCTTTTGCAATTTCCAACTGTGGAATCTCGGCACCTGAAATTCGTTATAGAGAAGAGTCGGGGTGAACCTCTGGTATCTTACTTGGGAATTTACATGGATAACTTTTCCAGTGTGAGTTCTGTATTTGACAAAGGCTTCCAAATATTCCAAGCACATTCCAACGGTAGTCATGTACTTCAGCAATCTGTATACAACCATTCTCAAACTGCTGCAACGTGAGGGTATACATTTCTATTGCAATGTTGTATTGTGCAATGTGCGAAATCTGTTTTTAAATACTCCTTGTATACATGGTTATAGTCATTCCAATCATTTATTGGCTCTTGCGTGATGGGCTATCTCCTCTTCATGATGCAAGCGTTCAATGTAGTTCATTTGCTATCTCCTCTTCATGATGCAAGCGTTCAATGTAGTTCATTTGATTCACTTCATGATTTTCATTCTCATGCCCGGCCAAAAGCAGTTAGATCCCTCCTGGAAGCACTTCTTGCGGAAAAAGAAATAATTCAACTCCGACTGCATAATGCTCGAGTTAATGAAACCTGTTTTGCTAAAAAAGATAACTTTTTTAGGAGTTAATAATGTCTTGACAAACATATTAGGATGTAAAGTTTCTGTGACAGGAGTAAGGTGAGCGAGAATTTTAGCTCCTAGCATTGAGTTCCCAGACAAATGAATTCCTACGACTGAATTCAGATATTAGTTGAGTTTGCAAGGCTTTCCTTCTACCATATGAATCGTCCTTTTCCATTCTACATGAACCTTCTTTGAAATATTCAATAGTTATGGTTCAGAAGCACTTTATTTGGTTTTTATGTTTTCTCCGGGAGCATGGCTGCGGGTTCGATGAGTTTTGTCAATTCACCTTCTTGCTGCAATGAAAAAGGTTCTGCCTGTTGGGTAAGAAACTGCAAGCAAACTTAGTCTGGTTATGCTCTCCTGCACTTGGCTTGTCAGTCCTAAAATTATTTTCAGAATACCAATGCCTGATTAGTATTTCATATAGCATTAATGAGTTAGAATTTGTGTTTGAGAATAGAAGGCCCAAAAGGCGTAAGCCTTAATAATAGAATCATCCCTCGTTTGGCTGAACCAGACCCTCGTACTCGAGAAGCTTTTGGGGGGCAAAGGAACAAGCTTTGGACTTCCTCTTTATGCGAAGAAGTAAAACCATGGAGGGGACAGTAGCAGCAGCAGCAGCAACAACAACAGTGATGTGCACAGTTATCGCTATAGACCACTCCAGCCAACTCTGGTACAGAGCCTGTTCTCTCTGCGAGAGAACTCTTCCTGAAAGCCCGAATTCCATCTGCAAATCCTGCTGCCATTACAACATTGGCACTTTCTCCTCCTTCAAACGCCTCTTTCGGGTTCTTGTAAGTCCTTTTCCTCTTTTTTTTTATTCTCTCTCTCTCTCTCTCTCTTTCTCTCCTTGTTTTCTTGGTTTTCGTGATGGATTTCCTGGATATCCTATTTCGGGTGAATTATGGGCAGGTGTCAATTGCCACCGATACAGAGGTTCGCAATGTCGTATGCTTTGATAGGGCTGCCAGGGTCTTGTTCGGTTGCTCTGCTGACGAGTTTTTCGACTTTGCCAAGTTTCACCCCTTTTCTGGTACTTGTTCGGCTTTTGATGAAGTTCACTTGTCTTTTGAAACATAAACTTAATAATTGTACCTTCTAAAATTCGTTATAGAATTTTGTGTTGCCGTGAATTTACAGTAGAAGAACTTTTCGTTAATGCTTAAGTGATCACCAAATCACTCGGTTACTTTTGGATGTATTATAAAGACTCGGGCAAATAATTATGTTTTGCCTTTTGCAGCTCTGGATGCTGATAAAATCCTGGAAGGAGAAATGTTTAGAATGACATTGTCTAAGCCGAAGAGTGGTAATGCTCAACACTTGCGGGTAGCATCTGTCGTGCCATTAAGGTCTGGCTTCCAGCCTGCAATTGAAAGTTTGAGAAAATTGTATGGAGTAAGAGCAAGTTCTTAATACCTTCTTCTATAATTCTGTTCATCATACTTTATGTCCAAAAGTTGTTATTAAACGATGGTATGATGTGGATTGATTAAGCACTTGTTGTTTGTTCTTTCTTGTGGGATAGCTATTTCTGTTTATATTCCTGTGCAGCTGATGAGCGTGGCTCGCGGATGATAAATTTACTTGGTCGTATTTTTAATGTCCTGGGGAATAATTTAACAAGATGAAAAATTCGTCTGGCATTAGGGACTTGGGACATCTCTTAGCAGCCTCTGTTTCACTTTGTTGCAGTAATTCAAATAATATGGCCTCCATAAACCTGTACATGCATGTTATGCTGCTTGCCTATGCAAATTTCTATGTGTTTATACATGGGACCTGGTTAGTGTTTCCAGTTAAATCAATTGTCTGATATGGATTAATTGAGCCTACACGGAAACACATACACAAAAAGAAGATATCTTTTATTATATACCTGTGACGGATTTGTGATCAACACACTGAAACTAGAAATTTGGTATTGTTGAAATCCTCTCTAACTGCTTAGCAGGAAAATGTAAATTTAGGTTAGGTGATCACTTGGGAGCAACATTGTGTTTACTGCTAGTCATGGCAAGCTTTCCTTGCGTCCAGCTTGTCAACATCTGTAATGCAGCTTTTGGCTGATCCATCGGAACCATGTGACCAGCTTTGTAAACCTGGTTGTCATTACATGTCTAATCAGTTTCTCAAAAACAAATGAGAGACAGAGAATAGGATGAGGGGATGAGGGGAGACCTTAAGGAAACTGAGAGGTCCATGGCTTTTTAGCTGTCCTGCTTCTTGGCCTTCACTGAAAAATGGAACTGTAGAAGCTATTGCAAATTCCTTTTGGCCAGACCATTTCATGGCATGGACCCATCTCGAGTTCCCTGCCAAATGCCATTGGCCAAAAGTGTAGTTACGTCAGAACATGCAGTATCAATTAGGTTCCTGTAACATCACAGGGACAGAATCAGATTATTTAACCTATTAAAGGAAAGGCTTACCAAGCCAATTGCATATGAGATCCTGATCTCCAGCATAAATAAGCACATTGATACCGTCCTCAAGGAGTGCAGGAATTCCCACTTCGAGATTTTTCATCCAGTCCCTTATCATGGCGTCATAAACCTCGCTACTGCATGAAACGAAGTCCCTGTTTCCAACCCCCAGAGCATCCCTTACTGTTTTTTGATTTAGAAAGTTTTCCATGTTTGAGAAGTCATAGCATAAGTTGCCCTCGCATTTCTTTCTAATATCGTAATACTGCATAGTCAAGTAAATCACATGTTACAAAATTGGTTATGCAGCTTCTCTATTTTTATCGGAATGCTGTGTTTTTTCATATGGAAATAGGATATGCAGAATATTGCTTACGTTTAAATTGCCAACAACGTTAATGACCTCGTTGAATATTCTGGTGCAAACATAAAATGCATTTTCGCAAGCAGATTCACCGCCGCTGCCTGAGAAATTGGAAATTGAGTCAACCAAGCTTTTAATCAATTGTCATTGATTTCTAGATTTGTATGTAACAGTTGGACACATATCTCTACAGTTTCTTTGGATTAATTTTACACAATGCACAAAGTAAATGAGAGAGAGAAAAAAACCACAATCTTTTATAGCTTGCTGACAATCTGGAATCATTCCGTTGATCCAATCATGATCGGATTGCTGAATTAACTTGTTTTCTAAAGCATAGTCCGTGTATGCTTGGTACTGGATGCTAGGATTAGTGAGGCCATTACCAATGGCAAAGCCCTGTTAAATCATTTCTTTGGTTATGCTACATTATGGTTCCAATAAAGCGTGCATGAAGTTAAATGAATTGAAATTGAATAAAAAGCGAAGAGATACCTTAAGATTTATGTGAATGCCTTTTTTGTTCTTGTTTCCTTGGTGCACCCGAGCAGCAAAGGCAGGGATGTAGTGGCCAGCGTAAGATTCTCCAGTTATGTAGAAATCATTTTTAGCAAACTGAGGATGTTGTTTGAAGAAAGCCTAGCGTCGTCATTGGAAAAGTCAGGTTATGTGGATATTGTTCTCAAGTTTTGCTGTTGTCAACCCATCATTGGAAGCACAAAATATTATTGCTGTAGAAACCATCAGAAACTGACCTGCAAGAAGTCGTACAAGTCATTGCTAACCCCTGTTTCATCGTGTCTAACGTCACTAGCATCTGCTGTGTAACTAAAGCCTGTTCCAGTCGGTTGGTCAACATATATGACGTTTGAAACCTGCGAATATGCAACTGTAATGTCTGCATTCAACTTGAAAAACGACCCTACAACTCAATTGGGCTAACGGGTGAGCATCTCTTGGCCGATAACTCATTTCAAAAGTCTTACCATATAAAAGCATCAAGTACATACCTTGTCCCAACCATGGTAATTCCACACAAGAGACAAGTTGTTGGTTAGTTGAAAAGGACCATTTTCATAAAACAACGCCAACTCGCTGCTACAACCTGGTCCTCCGCTTAACCATATGACAACAGGATCGTCCTTCTTGTTCCTTGATTCAAAGAAGAAGTAGAACATTCTGAACACATTCAGACAACAATGTAGAAATGTTAGCTATGTGACAGAACTCTGTAACCAATTAATGAAAAAAACACTATGTAACTAAAGTAAATATAAGGTATGATGTAAACTTGTGCGCAATCTGAGAAACCAAAAGACTTATCAAAGTCCATAGGAGAAGGCCAACCAATCAAAATCATATATCTCTGTACCATCAAAGCCAAAGCCGAGAAACAATTCATAACCATGAGCAGGCTATAAAACGCGTTATTACCTTGCGGCTTTAGTATGAGGAAGCCTGTAGTACCCAGCATGGTGGCCCAAGTCTTTAACAGAAGGCGCAATATCACCAAGAAGATCGAAACTGAATTGCTTCTCAACAATCACTGGAGCGTCGACCAAAGAGTCATCATCTATGCCTATGTTGATACCATGTTTTGGAAACAAATTGAGGTCTCTTATGAGCTTCTCTGCCCGCCCTCTCGGCGAGTTGCTCGTTGAAGAGAAGCATTCTGGTTCGTCAGGAGACATTGCTTCCGACTTCAGTGAAATAATAAAGACAAAAAGGCATAAAGAAAGCAGAATGCAAGAGAAAATAGATGCCATTGCTTTTGAGCTATGAAATTTTAACCTTCTTTATGAAAAGAAGAAATGGCTAATTAGTTCACTGGAAACTTGAGGTGAAGGTTGTGTTCAACACAGTGCAAGCGGAGACAGGAGATTATCTATTGCTTAATAAAAAGATTTACAAGTAGATATGGTGCTTCCTGAATAATGTTTATATACAGAATTCGTGTAACAATCAATCATCTTTACAGCAGACACTTTTTCTAATGCCCTGAACTTTACAGCGTACAAGTTTGAATTAATTACCCATACAAACGAATCTTAAACCTTCTCTTGTGGGAAAGCAAGCGCAAAAAAGGCTGTGATTTTTGTATGTAGACATTTTGTTGCCTATCGTTGATTGAAGTTAGCTTTTATGAATGAACTTAGGAAACGGCACTGGAATTAAAATAGTCCATTTGAAGTCCTCTATAAAAATGAATGAAATCATTCATTCCTTCCACCCAATATTGCCGTTTTCTTTTGACGAATCAACAATCATTAGCCCGACGTACACACAGTTTTTGTCTCAAGGCATGCATCTTTTAGGGCATTCTTTGAATGTTTCTTGTGAATTAGTAAATGCTAATGGAGGTGTTCATTCCTAAGTTCTAACCTGATTAAAATAATTATGAGGATGAAAGCCAACCAACCATGGGATTATATGTTACTTTCATATTCTCTTTATTTAAGGAAATTCTCCTTCACTTTCAAGGAAAGTAAGATTGCAAGCAAGGTTTCTTTGTGGGGTTCGGTTATAACTTTATTATAAACATAAGACCGAGAGTGGTCTGCTCGTTGTAACGAATAAACAAATGGGAATTTGTAGAATTCTCTTGCGTGTAAGATGCCATTATCTTAAAAGGATCTTCATTTAATTGAACTCTGGTGGCCTCGATCTACTCTACATATGACACGTTCATACATCTGTCTTTGTTTGCAATGACTTTACTCCAACGTCTTATGGCATCTTGACTTGGAAGAAGCATAAAACTCTGACTTACATTACAGCTTCAATAACTTTAGTGTAAAGAGAAATATAGATTCTATGGGCTCAGAGTTCTCGACTTCCTTTTAAGATAATGATTTTGTTTACATCTTGGATAATCAGTACATTGAGTTGTATGCAAATTCACCACAGAAAATCACAGTGTTTACAGACTTTGGGACTGATTTACTGTTCGCTTTTCATTAAAAAGTTCAAAGATTCCGTCACAAAATTGTTAGTAATATGACAGGCTCATCTACAAGACATGATCCGATTGTTGTGCGCGCAGGTGCAAGACGCGAACATGAAGGGATCATTCATTTCACATTTCGACTGCTGATTTAACATTAGCTTCTCGACTATGTTCGGAAAGGAGAAAAAGAAGATATTGCTTGCTCTTCAAATAAGAAGAGAAAGTGAAGAATATGCGTTGGTAGGTAGTGCATGTAGATAAAAGAATTCGATCAGGCGGTAGAAATTGATTAAAGGGAAAAGATATTTGCCTTTATGGTCGATTTCGGGGAGTGTCTTTTACTTTCAATTGTTAAAGGACGTCCTGCTTCAAACGTGATAAACCCGTGGGTGGAATATTTCTATCAATTCTCTTTTGCATCGGCAGATCTAATCTGAAAGACCCAAAAATGTAAAGATGTGCTTGCTTTTGCAGCACCCTTTTTACTTTACCATCAACGAAAGGAATGCTCACGTAATTGAGAACATGCAAATACTAAATTAACATTGGACTAATGTTTCTTTAACTAGAATAGCTCGACTGCAGAGACATATTTTTAATTACAACTATAGTGATAGGCTATGAATGCTGCCCTGAGCATTGCTTAGTTTTTCATCAATGTAAAATTAAGATGCCTACTTGTCTGTTGTGCGGAAACGTTAACAAATTCGGAGTGAAAATAAAATAACAACAAAAACACCAAAAAAATTTGTATTGGTTCGACAATGCCTACGTTCAGTTTGGAGACGACTGAGTATTTCACTATAATCAATGAGAGCATACAATAGTGTTTATCACTCAATTTT
>JAJMLV010000229.1:11852915-11863611 GCA_027123465.1 Erythroxylum coca | reverse complement strand
AGATTAGTATTAATGCCTAAGTTCTCACCTACAATTTATTAAGTAATTGTTTTTGATGATTTATTTGGATGAAAAGGACAAAAGGATCTATTACATATTAATTGACACTGTGAGGTTTTGAGCCTATAAGCATTCATCATTTTGTGCTCCGTTTTCTAAATTATGTGATTGTCACATAATTTAATATTTCTAAAACTTGCTTTGTTATGTATGTTGAGACCATATTGTTAGACTAGATGTAATAAAATGATAAGGTATATTAGGTTAACCACTTTGAATTCTTAAAAAGTCACCTAGATTATATTTCCCCAAATTAACCAATTTAAGCCTTAGACTTCTTTTTTTCATATTAATCATAATACAAGCCACATTTACCATTTATTGTGATTTCTCCCATATTTTTGAACCCTTCATTGAAGAATTATATGAGCTTGTTTATAGAAGACTCAAAATATCATTATAGAAATTGTAGTGAAGTAATTCGAGTTGCATATTCTTAGTTCCTTTGTCTCTCTCTTTCTTTCTGTGTGTGTGTGTGTGTGTGTAAGAAGGACAGATAATAAATTCTCTCCTTAATTAAAAAATAGAAAATAGAAAAATAGAGAGGAAGAGAAAAGAAAAATCATGATTATAGTTAAGTAACTTGAATTAGGAGAATTATGAAGCATTTTTAAGTTCAAATTCATATGTATAGGTTTGTTTATTTCCTTCAATTTGATAAAACTAAAATTTATTTTGGAAAGAGTTTCTTAATGTTGACATGAGAGATCGTTGATACCTTAAACAATTTAAATGCATAGACTAAAACTGTAACATCCCGTCACCGATGGGAGCGATATTATAGTAAATTTGGATTGGGTTGTGATTGTGTACATGAACTTCGGTATGCATGCACTAGTGACAATTCCCGGCTTTTAAAATGAAGTAGAGATTAAAAAAAAGTTATGAAATGATTCAAACAACCCCTCTTTAAAAAAAGTTATGAAACAATTCAAACAAAAGCAATACTCAAACAAGCTTCCTAATCCATCAAAGCTTTAATCAAACTGTTTTGCACACATTTTCCATCTCACCATCTTCATTATTATCAGAACACACATTCACTATCAACCAAACCATAGCATACATGATTGAAACTCAAAACCTAGCACAATAAAAAACCCAAATAAAACAAAGAAAGCACAACATAAAAACTCAAGTTCAAAGAATAGACGACTTGCCTCAACAAATAATAAATTAGAGATGACGACGAAGACCAACAAGCTCAAAGAAGATGAAGACAAAAGCTAAAAGAACATGAAAGCATAAGAAAAATGACGACAAAAAAATAAATGGAGGTTTCATTTTTATGTTTAAAATAGCACAAAAATGACGTCATTTCTTATAGAACAAACGACATCATTTTTTTGTTATATTTAACTACAACAAACGACGTCATTTTTGTGTTATATTTAAGAATGTTCCCACGTTTAGTGATGATTTCAGTAAAACATCGCCAAATATTGACAATTGGTGATGATTTCCATAATCATCAACAATATAGACAGGTAACCCTTTTGCAACGATCTCATTGAATTGTTGCTAAAGGTAAACCATTAGCAACAAATTGAAAAAAAACATCGTGAAATGGTTGTCCTTTGGTGACTATTTACTAAAACCGTTGCCAAAGTGCATCAATTTGGGCAATGTTTCCATAGAAGCATCACCAAAGGAAGCAAAATTGTCACCAATTCTTTTGACATATATTTATATTTATAAATTTTTGAAATGACATTGTTGTTAGCTAAATTTATTTTTAGACTTACGATAATTGTGAATAATATTAAATTTGTTTTTTAAGACTACGATAGTAATATTTAATATCATATTTTCCATTTTTATTATATTGCAATTATTTTTATTATATTGTAATTAATATAATTATATATGGTAATTAATATATTATTATATGAATGTATAGATAACAATTATAATTAGGATAATGATTTATGATTGTATAGATAATAGATAAATTTTTCATATTACTTATGTATTTTATAAGTCTATTTAATCATAATTATCTATTTATTATATATAAAATCTATATTGTTATATAAAATTTATATTTTATATATAATTTTTATAATATATATAGTGTAATATGTACGAATAGGGTTTGACAACAAATTATAAAAATCATCACAAAAGTTTCATATTTTTGCAATGATTTTTGTATTCATCACCAAAGATCAAGCTAAAACCATGTCGTTATATGAAATTAAAAACCTAATTACCTAAACAGAGGAATAACTTGAAAACCCTCTCCATGGAAAGAGTCTCCAAATGCTTCCTAATTATGGTTAAACCATCTAAGGCGATCTTCTTCTCTGAGCTAGTCAAGTTGCCAAATATGGATTCCTCTGTCTTGTTTATCACCTTTTCTTCTTCTTTTTACCTTGGTCGTTGTCTATAATAGGTAGTCATTTGCTTTCTCTTAGAGGTATGAAATTACTTGATTTTTTTGTACTAACTTAGTGTCTTATTGCTTAATCCAGATTTCCAACTAGTAGTTAAAGATTATAATGTCTTATTTTGGAGAGACAACTTCGATCCCTAATCTTTGTTCAACTCTTCAGGTAAGTTTGTTCATCTGCTTGGATTTCTTGGATGTGTTTTCTACGTCTTTAACTGTGAGTGGCAAATATAGATTATGCTTATGAAGGGAATTTTTGGATGGTTAAAAAATTAAGTTTCGATGAATTTTGCTTCTTCTGTGAATATTTTGTTAATTACATATAACTCCATATAATATTTTGTTTCCTTATTAAATTGTACACTTTGCTTCTATATGGATATTATTTATGACTTGTTTTTGTTTATATTGATTCCTTAGAATAAAAATGTTAACATAAATTTATCATAGAATATCGATGTGACAACTAGTTTTTGATGACAGAAATAAACTTCAATAGGTGGAATGTGGCAAAGTTCTCTCTGATGAAGAATAAATAAATGCACAAAAAATCTCCTCATCAAAGTCTAATCATCCCTTGCCTTCAATGGTTGATCTTTTTCTTCAAGGTTTTTAGTATCATCTAAAGTAGCTCTCTTTCTTTATTATATATATCTCATTTTCTATTGGGAAGCTATTAGATGAACAGATAATTGTATATATCGCAATGGTCCATTCAAGATTAGAAAAATTGGTTGTTTTGTCTATTCATGTGACAATAATAGAGTCATTTAATCAATTATGCATATGTTCAATTTCTGATTCTTTACACCGTTTGATTTAACTTTAATTGTTTTATATTGTTTGTTCTTTAGGAGAAACGCATGTTACATGTTCATCTAATTTATTGATCTATATTACATCTAGGAAATCGTTCTATATCTTCCACTCGTTTACAAGAAGTTGTTGGAATAGGTGTGAAACTTTATTTATTGTTTTGTTTGTAAGAATTCTAAAACTTCTAATTAAATTCTTATATTACTTATCATATATCATTGTATTATATTACTCACCATATATCAATATTTATTATATTTTTTGTAAGAATCATATATCATTATATTACAAACTTAACGTTAAAACTACCTGAAAATTTTGTGACACAATATAAAATTATCAAATCATATAATTTAAAAGATAAAAATAAAAAATATAAATCTATGTAATATTAATTAATTTGAGTTTATAGTTTCATAAATTATTAAAATGATTGGGCATTTTTGGTAGCTAAATTTATTTACACTTAGAATCATTGTCAATAATATTAAATTTAATTTTTCTCAACTATGATATTTAGTCACAAAATGATTAAGTTAAAGTTAGCAAATAATTAATTATAAATAAGAGAGAGATTTTGTTATTTAAGCTTTTGGCGACGATTTAAAAATTCATCACCAAAATTCTTGCTTTTTGTGATAATTTATAAAATCATCGCCAAAGGCTAATTATCGCAAAAGGATGAACCTTTTGCAACAATTCCCATAAAACATTGTCAAAGACTTGCATTTAGTGACGAATATGTAAAATGTTGCTAAGCATGATAACATGTTCATATTTGTTTTCCAGTACCACTTGCATTATTATCTTTTTTGCCGATAATTCAAACTCTTCTTCTATTATATCCAAAACACACCCATGTTAGGAAGTGGTAGCAGCATGTGGTTGGACAACTCACACTTGAAAGCTGTAGGGACAATGCTTTTAAAAACAATTTAGCCCTTTATTTTTTTATTTCAAGGATTTAACGCATTCTAAAATAAGTCCCCTCGTTGCCTTTTCTTCACACCTTCATAACTTCTTAAGGTACATGGCAACTCTATCAAGGGTTTGATATGGTTCAACTTTGTTCAGTGGTTATGTGCCTGAGAAATAAATGAAAATATATAATCTAGATAGAGGGTGGGGGTGGACCTCCCTGTGTTCCTTCGGATTAAGAATGGTCACATGACTGTCGGTTAAAGTTCCTAAATGATTGACTTGGAATCTCAAAACTCAAAGCTTTCTTGTTCCTGCAATTGCAGGGTATGCACAGCAATAGTAGAACAAAAGCAATTCAATGCAGAAAAAATAATGCTATTTCCCACATCTTATAACACAATGATAATTGGTCGGCTCAGTTTCGCAGTACAATTCCAATTCCTTGCACTAGGGAGTATTCAATTCAACACCCCTGTGAACTAAAATATTCTTTATGTAGTTAAGTAAAAGCTATTTTCTATTTTCAGTGCTTTGTGAAGTTGATAAGTTCTAGATTTTGTCATCTCTTTCCTTTAAGTGTATTCATAATTATTGAAAAAAAGTATATCTCAAAAACTCATTATCACTATATATCTTTTAAACCTCTCTTAGACAAAGAAATAACATGGATAAATCTACGTTATTTGGTATAAAAAGATCTAAAACTCTTATTTCTTTATATATATATATATATATAATTGTCTTTATGCATTTCCAGTTTTATTTGGTGTTGGTTCGGTTCAATTAATTTTTCTTCTTCAATGAACATTTCCATTAT
Organism: Erythroxylum coca; assembly: GCA_027123465.1. NCBI lineage: Eukaryota > Viridiplantae > Streptophyta > Magnoliopsida > Malpighiales > Erythroxylaceae > Erythroxylum > Erythroxylum coca. Next base: position 11,858,605 of record JAJMLV010000229.1, on the reverse strand, counting down.
AATACTAATCGAACCATGTTGTCCAACCAATAAAACCCACCAGAAAAAGGGATAATGTATAAGCTTACAAGCATGATTATACCCATGATAAGAAAAAGGTCCCACACTACACTCCCACTTTCGTTGTCTTGAAAGAAAATAAATAATCAAGCATGGAATCATTCGGAGTTGATTTTAAATTTCCATCCGGTTTATCATTATCAAATCTTACTTCTACCTTTAAATGAAATCTTGAAACATGTCCGTGAGGATCTCACTCCACACAGCTTGAAATTATTTGTAAACCCTAAATTTTGCTTCAATTACGATTGGTATATTTGGAGTTTGGACGTGTTTACTACCCATAACTTTTCCCATCCTTTTACCTTTAGAATAAGATGAAACGTAACATACTTTTATCGATTAATTTAAGCTTTTATAATAGAATAAAATAGAATAGGATGAAAACAGAAAGTTTTATGTTACGTTTTATTTCATTATAAACAGTAAAAATAAGAAACTTTCGATTCAAAAAATTTATGATAGAACGTAAACTAATAAATTTATAATACTTAATATATCCTTAATAATTTTTTTAAATACTAACTATTTCTTTAACTCTAGCTTCCTTGTTTTTATACTCATTAGTTACGGTCCGCTAATTAAAAGTGAGCAAAAAAGTCATGAAACGCAATAAAGGACACAATAATGCCGGGTGTGACTCACCTAGATCCCATGAACTCATTAATTAGATATGCTAATCGACAAATTCTTAGGACTATCTATGTATTTTAGTGATTCCCTCTCTTTGAGGTACCTACCAGGGGCAATCTCGAAGAAATTAAACAAACTAAAAGAGTGATGATAGACCTACGCAATTACTCCTATTGTTCGCGCAAAGAGTGGTAAAACCACTCGTGGTTCCAAGTTTGTGGAAAAGGAATCTGCCAACTGTTTAATATAATGGAGTTTAAATTGCTGGTCCAGAGTTAAAGAGAAACGAATTCGATATAATGCTGGCGGCTTTTTAAACTCACCCGGCACATGAATTAACTAATTAACTTGATTCGATAACTTTTGGTACCTTATAATGTCGATCAAATCTAGCCTCTTTTAATAGCCCCAAGATTCCCATGATTGTAACCTGCTTGCAAGTACACGTCCTTCGACCTCTCCCCTGCTTTTTTTCTTTATCGACTTTCAGCGCTTACTTTTTTCTTTTATTAGAATTTGAAACCTGAAACTGAAAACCAACGAGCTTCAAAACCGAGAACTGTCCGGAGCATTTGTCCTGAATCCTGATCCTGATCCTGATCCACCACCGCGTGAAGTGTGACTCTGACCACCGTCTTAAACTTCAATCTCTGTTTCTTTTTTCAATTTTGTTTTCTCTTTATGCGGTTTTTGTTTATTGTTCAAGATGGAATTTAGCGGAACCCATTAAAAGGTTGACGCTGGTTTAGGAACAAAAGACTTGTTTTCGTTTAGGCGCAAAAGCGATGTTCCAACAAACCCATGACACCAGTCACAATTTCTTCATCTCTACTTCTTCACCCAACCAGAAACAGAAAGCCCCTTCTTAGCTGCTGGAAAATTAAGCCTATCCTGTTCTGAAAAATAATTTTTTCCAGGTTTGTGTTTTTAAATGAGAAGATAATATGATGGAGCTCAAAACACGCGCCAAGAACAGGGGGTTCTACGTGAGAATGAAGCTCTTGCGCAAACATGGAAGACCATTACAGCAAGAGAAGACCCACCTCTGTTTCCGATACTACAAATGGCTTCTTTGGCCCTCTCTTTCTCTTTACTTCTTCAGCTCTTTCTTCATCACTCATAAACCCATCCCTCTCTCTAAAACCATTTTGTCCAAGTCCAATACTGTTGTTTCTCGCGCACTCTTCGAGTCCACCAACTTCACCACATTCCTGCAACAGCCTAAGAATAAGCAAGGTGCCATACGGCCATTATCACCCCCGTCTGTCTGTCATTTTAGCCATTTATCATGTCGTCTAATTGGTTTTGGCTGTATTTGTAGATTTACTGAAGGACTTAAAGATATACGTCTATGATCTGCCATCACAATACAACACTGACTGGCTCGCCAACGAGAGGTGCAGCAACCACTTATTTGCATCAGAGGTGGCCATTCACAGAGCATTATCAAATAGCGATGATATACGGACTTTTGACCCTTACGAAGCGGACTTCTTCTTCGTACCAGTTTATGTGTCCTGCAATTTCAGCACCGTTAATGGCTTCCCTGCTATTGGTCACGCAAGGTCCCTCTTGTCCTCTGCTGTTCACTTCATTTCCTCGAATTATCCTTTTTGGAACCGGTCCCAAGGATACGACCATGTCTTCGTTGCCTCTCACGATTATGGTGCCTGTTTTCACGCCATGGTTAGCCCTTAAACAACACTTGTCAACTTCATGAAAGATTTAAACTTCGAAACGATACTGATTCTTTTATATGGTTCAGGAGCAGAGGGCTATTAAAGAGAGTATACCAAAATTTTTGAAGAGGTCGATCATATTGCAGACATTTGGTCTCCAACATCACCATCCTTGTCAAGATGTTGAAAATGTCGTTATACCACCTTATATCTCTCCGGAAAGTGTACGGAAAACCCTTAACGAAACTTCGTTGGCTGGCCACCGCGGCATCTTTGTCTTCTTTAGAGGCAAAATGGAAATGCACCCTAAGAACATTAGTGGACGATTCTACAGCAAGTAATTAATCGTAATATTAAGAATTATAGTATCGATCAAACGTGCAATGCCAACAAAATAAATAAATCTTTTTCATATTATATGCATCATTGCAGGAAAGTGAGGACGGTTATATGGAGGAAGTTCAAGGGGGACCGGAGGTTCTACTTGCAAAGACATAGGTTGGCTGGTTTTCAATCGGAGATTCTACGGTCCGTGTTCTGCTTGTGCCCACTTGGATGGGCCCCGTGGAGCCCTAGATTGGTCGAATCGGTCGCTTTAGGATGCGTGCCAGTTATAATAGCCGATAGTATTCGGCTGCCATTCCCGTCGGCCGTCCCATGGCCGGAGATATCACTAACGGTGGCTGAAAAGGACGTGGAAAAGCTTGGAATGATTCTGGAACACGTGGCGGCGACAAACTTGTCGACCATTCAGAGGAAACTGTGGGACCCTGAAGTGAGGCGAGCCCTACTTTTCCATGATCGGATCCAGGAAGGTGACGCTACGTGGCAAGTGCTTTACAGCTTGTCACAGAAACTGGACCGGTCGCATAGGACTGTCAGGGCTTTGAGCAAATAGCGATACGCCACGTTGGACCAATAGCTATTGCTTTTCCAAACGTGGATGAATTCCGCATCTGTAAGAAAATGCCATAATGGAGGCTAGCTGGAATTCTTCATGTTGGAGTTCCCTTCCGACATTGGGAATTTATTATAGGCTGGTGGATGGAGCATTGAGGATTGAAAGATTTTGGAGATTATAATAAGGTGAGTTGTAGTTTTTGTTTTGATAGATTCAGAGAGCGGCAAGTACATTTAGGAAAGATGTACTCTTTTGTGAAAATGGAAAGGTTTACACTTGATCGGAATTGTACAAGTTGGTGTATATATTTCATTACTTCTTTTAATTATTTGTTTTTTCTAGGGCACAAAATTTCAGGAACAGATTAACTTATATTTCTATCTTATTTATCTATTCATTTAATAATTGAGATTTAAAAAAATGAATGAATATTTATAAAACATAACAGAAATAAAATAACAAAAATAAGTGATTTGAACTCTCAAGTAAACCTCTCCTTCTCATAGTTGCCGTCTCCTTTGGCTGATGGGAGCTTAAAATGATTATCGGACCAGTTTGAAAATTGTGCAGCGGAGAATCTGTATTGTATTAGTAGTCACTTGTTTGGTATTTTCATGAGCTAATTCTATTTGAAAAGAAAAAAGAGGCATTTTAGAGAGTCGAGGAGGGACAAAGAAATATGATTTTCATATTAATCGGAAAGGTGCGTTGTTTGTGGGCAAAAGCAAGAGATGGAATGCCATGCTAGTGTTTCACGATTACTTGAAGGAAAAATGAAGTGTGTCAGACCTGCCTACCGAAGAGGAATTAGGTACCTGACAAAACCCCACAACAAGTTTCGAATTCACGGCCATGTCTCGTTCGCTGTGAGGGAAGGGAAATAAGGGATGGGTCCAAAAATTATGGGAAAATATATCCGACCTGCCGGATTCGAACCAGCGACCTAAGGATATGCTGTCAGTTTAACCACTACAGTCCTCCGCTCTACCAACTGAGCTAAGGTCGGAGACACAGCTCGTAGATGCTAGAAACAATTTGTCAAATAGCTGCCTTTGTATAACTTACATCAGATAAAATCTGCAAAAATTAAACTAAGATAAAAATTTCAATCAACATTACATTGTCATAAAATTGGACAAAAAATAAATAAAATTAAAATTTTTGACAAAAATTTTCCTTGTTAATCAAAATTTTGATATATTAAATAAATTTTAATTCATTAAATTTAATTTATAAAACGAATTAGTTTATAAAAATTGATCGTTTAATTAATAAAATGATCGATTTTAATAACAAATCTTGTTAAAATAAATTAAATTTAAAATTTTAAAAATGAACTAAAATTTGAGCAATTTAAAATTTATATAATTAAACTGATTCAATTTTTTATTCCTAGGCATTACGTAGAAAGAAAGAGAATATAAGTACTCGCGAAGGTCATTATTGTGACTCTTGATAATGAAAAACCGTATCCGAACAATTTAACGACTCCCAAATGCAATGCTAGTTATTTAAATGAATGGTACGCAATAGGAAATATTCATACCAAATAAGTTGTGGAAGTGAGATAACAAAACCTTAGCAAAAGTATTAAGAAATAATTGAGCATTCCCACGAAATTTAGTAACCAAAGGCGTAATTAGAGTTTTTAGATGAAACAATCAACTTATTGTGTTTTTAGGATGATTACTTCGGTTTCTCCAAAAGATGCTGCAAATAAGGTTAATGTGCAAGTCAATTCCAATATATATATTCAATAGTAATATATAAGCTAAACTAAATGCACAAGAAAACGAAATCCTTTCAGTATTGTTGTCTTTGCTTGAAGAGTTTGCACTTTGGAATTCTTGTAAGTTCTCTATTCTGAATTTAATGGTGTGTATTTTAAAAAGAGAAACGAGGCTTAGGGACCTCAAAATGTACAAGAAAAGTCTATATGAATGTGCTCCCATCAAACATATTATTAGTTACTACAGAATCGGGACATTCATACCTACTAAAGTCATAACGTTGGACCGTAATGGGTACTAAGCTAGAATTTGAATGTTTCTCACATTAGGATATGAACATTTCTCACACTCTCCCACTTAAGGTGTGGTTGTTTGGGGGGGGGGGAATGGGAAAAAAAGTATGGGTATGGAATGAAAAGTGTTGTTTGGTGCAAGCTTATGATTGAAGAGTCAATAGTTTCATTCCCTGCTATTGGGCAATATTCCATTCCTCTAGTAATCCAGAGGAATGAGAGTCATTGCTCATGCATTTTAGAGCAAGTTTTGCCCACTACTGTTTCCGGCCTTCACTTTGCAATAACAGATATTGTTTCCTCTTAAGCTTTTCTTTTACCTACGTTTCTCTTAATTAATTAATAAAAAAAATTAATCAACATAAAAATTTAATTAATTAATTCAAATAAATAA
>JAJMLV010000229.1:11742641-11753319 GCA_027123465.1 Erythroxylum coca | reverse complement strand
TGTTATTATCCTTATAATAATAATAATAATAATAATAATAATAATAATTGTTGTTGTTGTTGTTGTTGTTATTTTGATGAAATTCATTATAACTTTTCTTCTTATGATTATAAAATTCTTTAGTAGTATTAATTTAATCAATGATTTAAATAATTATATAATTCAATTTCTTCTTACAATTATTTAATTAAATTGGAATTAAAAAAGTCTATGATTAAATTATATTAAGGAATTAAAATGAAAATGAATAAAAATATATAGAATATTAATAAATTCTGTAGACATTAATTATCAATAATGATGAGATTGAAAATGTTTGTCATTTCCAAAGCAATTATTACTAACAATTCCCGCCATTTAAGTAATTTGCTAATATCATTTTCACAAACGATTTTACTGTTCAACTAAATTTATAGACCATCATCTCCAAAATACTGCATTTTTACAGATATTTTTCTTAGTCTTCATCTCCCTCTCTGTGTAATATTTTTAAACCATTTGTCTATGTTCTGCAGAAACTTGAAAAATGGGTGTCTTTTGGCTTTGTTTATTTACTGACTGCTTGTTAAAGAAATTTTGTTATTTATGTTTTTATTACAGTAATTGTTGAAGATATTTAGAATTCATTGTTATATAAATTGTATCTTTCTGTTTAACGTTTTGGTATTCATTGTGATATAATAAATAGTGGTTTGACATATATGTTAGTGGTAATTAATATGTGAAAATTAAGTTGGTTGTCATGTATGTTTGAAGTCAGTCGTGAAGATGTGTGAAATTTAATAGTTTCTGACTTTTTTGGGAGTGTTTATAGCTTTTGGTTTTACATACACATCAGTAATAATTAATGTGTTACAGTTGATTTGGATAACATTAAGTTGTAGTTAATGTTAAAGTAAACATATCATTTATAAAATGGAAATAACTTAGCATCAACTCTCTTATTAGTTTTTTTGTTACAGGAATGGCATAACACATGGATGGATAAATAAATAAAACATCCTATGTTTTTGTAAATGATCATTTTTGGTTGTCTTAAGAATTATATCTGAAAATAATGCTCCTTGTTTTTTAATTTTACAGGTGTGAAAATGGAAGGTACATCGACTCCACGCTATTGTTTAAATTATGAAAGTGATAATGAGGAACGTAACAATGATATTGCCTTTGGGAATGAGAGTTGTAATATGAACGCAAGAGATTTGGTTGGAAGATTGTTAGTATCGAAAACTGGCATGCAGTTCACAACAGAAGAAGAAGCTTATCAATTTTATTTAACTTATGCCAAGCATGTGGGATTTGGAATTAGAAGAAGCAAAAGTCACAAAGAAAAAAGTGGTAAATTGATTTGTAGGCTTTTTGTTTGTACTGTTGAGGGTAAACGGATGGCTGATAAAAGAGATTTGTATGTAAGAGCTCCACGGGCATAAACAAAATTTGGTTGTGAGGCAAGGATGAAAGTGAATAGTTTGCAAGTTGGAAAATTTCAAGTCATTCAATTTGTGGAGGAGCACAACCACTACCTTTCATCTCCAAACAAAACACATTTGCATAGAAGTCATATGATGATATCTTCAGTTGTGGATATGCAAATTGAAATGGTTAATGATGTGAAAATTTGACCGAAAGCATCCCATGATCTTATGTTGAGACAAGCAGGTGGTAGAGATAATGTTGGTTTTATTCCAAATGATTCCAAGAATTATTTAAGGTCTAAACGAACTAGAAACATGAAACAAGGAGATACACGTGAGGTGTTAGAATATTTATATAAGATGCAGGTGGAAGATCCAAACTTCTTTTATGCCATTCAAGTGGACGAAGATGATTTGATTACTAACATAATTTGTTCTGACGCAAAAATGAGGAACGACTACTTAGACTTTGGTGATGTAGTGTGCTTCGATACTACTTACAAAAAGAATAGTCAGGGTCGTCCACTTGCTTTGTTTGTCGGTGTCAACCATCATAAACAAACAACAGTTTTTGATAGTGCACTCCTCTACGATGAAACTACTCTTACATTTGAGTGGTTGTTCGAGACATTTGAGAGAGCGATGTCTGAGAAAATGCCTACCACTATTCTTATTGATCAAGATGCGGCAATCGCAAAGGCATTAGCGTCAAGATGGTCAAAGACTCATCATCGACTGTGTATTTGGCACATTTATCAAAATGTTGCTATCCATTTGAGTGGTGTATTTTCTAAGTATAAAGAGTTTTCAAGGGATTTCAGCTTATGCATATATGAGTATGAAGAAGAAGAAGATTTTCGCATTGCATGGAATAATATGTTGGAAAAATATGAACTTGAAGATAATGAATGGTTGAAACGTATGTATTATATTAAGGAAAAATGGGCTCTGGTTTATGGACGCAAAATAATTTTGTGCAGACATGATGAACACCCAACAAAGTGAGAGCATGAACAATATGATAAAAAGGTACGTCAGTTATCAACATAACTTATCACAATTTTTTAATCACTTTCAGAAGCTTCTTGATGATCGTCGATTTGAGGAGTTAAAAGCTGATTTTAAAAGTAATGTCAGCAGTCCAACATTGTCAACACCGGTAAAAATTTTAAAGCATGTAGCTATTGTCTACAAGCCTGAATTTTTTAAATCTTTTTAAGATCAATGGAATCATTGTCATGATTCTAGTTTTCGTCTTTGCGGTCAGGATGGAACGATTGAGAAATATCATATCAATGTTGTTAGCAAGCGCTACTGTAAATTGGTTAGTTATGATTCATGTAATGATGAAGTTCATTGTAGTTGTGGGAAGTTTGAGTTTGCTGGCATTTTATGCTCTCATATGTTGAAGGTTTATAACTTGAAAAATATTTGGACAATCCCAAACAAGTATATTTTGAAAAGATGGACAAGGAAAGAAAAATGTTGGACGATTGCTAGTAAGGAGTCAACTGTCAATGAAACTGATATGGATCCTAAACCGTTGTCAACTATAAGGTATAAAGAATTGTGTACATTAAGCATACGATTGGTTACAAAGCTAAAGGTAAGGAAAATATGGTCTGCAAGTTGAAGAAAACCCTATATAGGTTAAAACAATCTTTAAGACAGTGGTATCAAAAGTTCGGTTCTTTTATGGCGGGTCATGTTTATAAATGAACTTATGTCAATGATTGTTGATTTCATCATTCTTCTTCTATATAATGATGATATGCTAATTGTGCTTAAAGATGTCAAAAGAATCCAAAAGTTGAAGGAGGATTTGTCTAAATCTTTTAATATGAAAGATTCAGGACCTGTAAAGTATATTTCAGGTGTAAAGATAACTTAGGACAAGAAAAGGGGGAGATTGTGGTTGTCTTATAAGAAATATATTGAACAAGTGTTAGAGAGGTTTAATATGAAACATATCAAGCTAGTTAGCATGCCACTGATACCTCACTTCAAGCTGAGTAAGCGTGCATGTCCCTTAATAGAAAAAGAGAAAGAAGGTATGTCCTCTGCTCTATATCCATCTGCAGTGGGGTCTTTGATGTATTTAATGGCTTGCACAAGGTCAGATGTTGCACAGGTTGTTGGGATAGTGAGAAAATTCTTATCAATTCTTAGGAAGGTTCATTGGAAAGCAATAAAATGGATTTTGAGATTATTGAGGGGCATGCCAAAATGGAGTTTGTGTTTTGGTGATGGTTAGCTAACTTTAGAAGGATTTACAGATGCATATATAATTGGAGAGCTTGATGGAAGAAAATTCATTTTAGGCTTTTTGTTTTAATTTGGTTTTCTGTTTAAATTTGAAAGGGGAGCCATCTCATGACAATCTAAGCTAAAAAATTGTGTGGCTGATTTACGATTGAAGCAGAGTATATAGTTATAGTGGAAACTTGTAAGGAGATACTCTAGTTGAAAATGTTACTTCAAGAGTTAGATGTGAAGCAAGAAGACTACATAGTATTTTATGATATTCAAACAGCTATTGAATTGAGCAAAAATACAACGTATCATTTCCTGCACAAAGAATATAAATGTCAGATATCTTTGGTTAAGGTCTGTGATTGATGTGCAATAACTGATATTGAAAAAGATTCATACAAACATAAATGGTGCTGATACATTGACTAAAGTTGTTCTTGAAAGCAAACATAAGCTATGCAATAAGCTTGTCAGGATGTTTTTCAAGTAGATGTTAGAGAATAATATCTTCCCCATAATTAGGCTAGAGGGGCAGATTGTTGAGTATCTAGTCTTATTTTGACACTTTTGGTGATCATATGAAAAGTGAAGACAATATGGGTGAAGCTCTTTTGTGGGGAGACACAACTGTATAAGGTGCTACACATCTGTGTCCTTAACTCACACAATTGTGTAAGCAACACATTTGTGTTCTTTACTTGCATAACTGTGTGGATTGATCATATAAATCTCTAAAACCTTATGAAGATGAATGTGAAGAGCAAAGACATACACAACCATGTATATGATGGCGTTCATTACATATAGAATTGAATGTAACAACCGTGAATCTCTTTGTGATCGTCGTCTGCTATTTTAATTAGCCAATTAAAAGAAGTTTGCCTAGTGTTGCGTTGGGAAAACGTAATATCTGGCTAGGCTTAATCTCTCGTTGAATCCTGCAATTTCGCCGTAAATCAGGATCAGCCATTGCTGCATTATGGTACATTTTCAAAGCAAAGCCAAAAATAGACAAATGCCTTCATTTCCATGGACATCATTTCATGAGTGCCGACCATTTTGTATATAGAGGAGACCACTTGACCGACAGATCAAGAATCTCTAGCAATGGTTCGGTAGCAAATAAATCTGAAATGCTTGGAATAATCATGTGAAATATTAATTACGATAATTTATATAAGGTAAGCGTTTACAGTATATCTAACGATTTTTTAAAACTATTAAGCAACAGAAAAGAAATATTTCCTTATAACTGCCGCTTCGTAGTTCCATTATTGAAGAACAATGCAATTGTTTTAGTTGTCTGCATGTGCAACTACGTGTTCGTCTCAAAGGTAGCAAACCTTCATATCACAAGTCTTCTTTATAGCAATTTTTTCTTTCCGTATACTTTGGGTAACGTCATATATTTTGGTTTCTTTCGGAAAGTCCAAAAACCTACTATAAATATGTAATTAAGATAAATATTTTAAAAATAGGATTGAAAGCTAAACTAATAAGTCAAAAATTTAAAGTTTAAAATATTCAATCTGTATTAGACTATCATAAGATGAATAAAATTAAAAAATTTGAAATATGATTAAAAGAGAATCTTAAATAAAAATTAATTGATTTATTTTAATTTATAAAAGTTGATTAATTTATGAAATTAATTAATTAACTAATAAATTGATCAGTTTTTTATAATAAAAATTATTGAAATAATTCAAACAAAAAATTAACATTCGAACCAAAAAGTCAATTAATTTAAAAATTTTACGGTTCAATCAGTTGAGTTTTTTAATAATATATGATCACCAACATTTTTGGGGAAAAGAAAACAAATCCCTAAAAAGATTTCGTTGGTGGTAAAGAAGTACATCAGTATTTTTGATCTACCTTACTAATTAGGTTGATTATAATCTCTTTTTTCTTTTTTCTTCATCTATGCGTTTCTCAATTTCGCTGATGGGTTTTGTTGCTCTCCAACAGTTGATACCATATCCCTTCTTTTCTTTCTTAGCTCTCTTCGGCCACAATATTTTCTATTTGTGGCTCATTGGTTTGAATGGATAAAAGAGACAATAATATGCCAAAAGGTTAAGATTTTCGATGGGAATTGTGACATGATTATTATCCGATCCTCACGATATACTCTTGATTTTTCCTAGTGAACTTTGCTAATCCAAATTACATCATCATAATTTTAATTATTTAAGTGTTTCGTCTTCTTTAAATTAATGTATAAACCCGGATGACGTGTAGATTTTGTAAGGTTCAAAACAGAGCTTTCGTATTTAGATGACATAGGCCCATAGCTAGGATTTGAGCAAATCTATCTACACATCTTTCAGAATACTACATGATGCGTAGCTCCATCGGCATAAAAACTGAAAACAAATAGCCAGTCATTTCTTCACCTTTGTGTTTTATTTATTTTGTGATTAATGTTTAATTAGAAATGCACCAAGAATGGAAGAAAATAAAAATTACATTATATTATTAAAACTGATTATAAGTTTATAACCTTCGAATCCTAGCAAAAGATAACGATTGCAAACTTAGACAGCAGCTATTAGAAGATGCTTAACTCCCTGTCCAATTGCATATAAACATTAAGTATGAGATACAATAATGATACATCCCTCGAAAGTCAAATGTCAGTATTATGAATGCCCTGCCGACACTTTGGATTCCCTTAAAGTCGATTACCCACCAAAGTGTAAGCTAAATGTCCTTTTCGGCAACTTTGATTTTGTGTAGTTCCTATGTCAAATTAATTCCATGCATATGTCGGTAGTAAAAGTGACAACGCAACCAATTCGTTTCCCTGGTGACTGATGTTTTCTCTTCAAATTAGGTGCCAACCAATGAAGATCTAACGAGGTGCAGCACAATTATGATGATCAGGATTCATGATCGTCTATTTTACTTTTTCGTTAGTTGATTGTAGGTTACATTTATTTTGGGAATGCTTTTTTACAATGACTGTAGCGCTCCATTACCTTAAGGTACATACCGAGACGTCCGGAGGACATTCCAGTACATAATCTATGATAATGGTGCGTTACGTTCAATCACGTCATTCACTTATCATGACATCATCATTCTTTAATTTCTTATAAGACATCATAAGGAAACACCATATTTTAAAACAGAATTCCTCCTTTATGTAAAAGTAAGATATTTGATAGAATGATTTTTCCTCCGCACTTGTATTATTGTTCTGACTTATTTTTATATACAATTGAAGTGTATCTGAGCCATACATCTGTTAAATAGTACAAAAGGAATGAAGGGTAGAGATTTAATCAGTTATAACAAATTTGGCAGAGGCACGTGATCTGTGCTAAGGGATTTCTTCCTTTTCTCTAGAGCATCTCTCGAATCTTCTTCTCTAACACCCCCACTCGAACTGAACCTAGGGCTTTGAACTAGGTTCAGTTTGCTTGTTAACAGTTGAAATCGTGTATTGTTCTTCCGAAGAAAAACACATTGTCGGCTCCTTCTCCTCATTTCTCTCTTCTTTGTTGTTTGCTTTCAGAAGTTGTACTGTTTTCTTGAAAACTCGGCACAAGGCGTAGGAGTCCTGCATCATGCAATCCTATAGTGTGAAATTTGTCGTCAAGATTATTGTATCTTCTTTTCTTTTTTCTTTATTTTTGAAAAAAGAACAAAAGAAATAAAAAGATATTAAGAAATATAAAAGATGTACGAGAAAAGCAAGATCGGAAAGAGGACACTAGGAAAAGAAGTAGAAACAGAACACAAAGATGGATATGATTTTGCTCCAGAAAAAAGAAAAAAGAAAAAAGAAGAAGAGATAGATATGTTTCATTTCATATACAAATGATTAGAGTCGTGAGGAAAACATGGCAAGTACAATTAAAGTCTTGTGAAGAATAAAGACTCTTTCATCGCCATCAAGTTGATTATAAGCTGTTCTTTAGTAAAGAAAAAGAGCATTGTCGTAAAAAGGAAGATCCGCAAATGATAAGGGTGACAAGAAAAACATTATAATCATATGTCTTACGGACATCTATGTAGCTGCTCTTTAGACTGATATTTACATGCTGCATCCAATCAACATAAAGAGACAGGCAACAACTGATCGGATCGTGATAATGATCATAATCATAATCATGGTTCCTTTTCAATTTTTTATGTCTCACGAATCTTTCTTAAGGCCAAGCATTGCTAAGGATGTGTTGATTTGATACGAAGAACTTTAACTCCGTTTATTAATTCATTTCGATGTCCACCTTGGCACCTCAACAGTGATTCAAGGGTTTTCTAATTTCTATGCTTGTTATTAATTAATATCTGCTATCTTTATGACACAAATGACTATTCGTTCTTATCCTTGATTAAAGGAATTAATTCAGGTAAACCCTAAAGAGACCTGTAACCAATTGCTTGCATCAACCTATATCTTTTGGGGAATGTATATAACCCTACTGCATATGCATTTATGTTTTATTTTGTCTACCTTACTTTGTTATGATATTATTTGCTTTAGGTAACCTTGATAACTGGAAGTCACTCGAATAAATATAGTTAAGAGAAATGAGTGTGCATATGAAATATTCCAAAAGTACTCATGCAAATTGTTGATTATGTGTTTAATTACAAGATAGTTAAAAGAGTAACTCTGTGATCAGTCAATTGTACTTACCTTTAAAGTAGCTGCAGCAGCGGTGGCGGTAGAGAAAGAATCGACCAAACGATACTCATGCATAACCCAGCTGGTTCTGATGCCATGAGGAGCCCTACCTCGGTAGTAAACTAAAGTCTTCTTCATACCAACTTGGAGTTTATGGGAATGAACTGCTCTATCTTTCCCAGTGGCCTTCCAATATCCAGCTCTTGTTGCCCTGTTTGTTCTTGAGCCGTTTGGATATTTCTTATCCCTTGGACTGTAGAAGTACCACTCCATGTCTTTTCCTGGTAGAAATGACTTATCTGTTCATCGCCATCACCATCAACTTCAGTTGTTATTTTAAAAACAAACGATAATCTCAAGTTAATTTAATTACCTCTAGGGGAGTATAGGTACTTACCAGGTAAATCCCATGGCTCGCATTTGTAGAGATCAACCTCTGGGATAATCTCAAGCTCAATTGTGCGGCCATTGATCTTTCGATCAAGATAATATGCAACAAGCTCCTCGTCTGTTGGATGAAATCTAAATCCGGGAGGGAGACTCATTGGGGCCATTGATTCAAACACTTGATTGCTAAATGACGCTGTAATGATTGATGAACAGAAATAGAGAGAGAGAGACGGAGAAAGCACAAAAGTATAGGTCGGACAAATCTGGGAGGAGAAAGGAACAGAAGATGTTGATGGACAAGCTTGTACGACATTGAACTATATAGGCCACTGTTGCATGACAGAGATCTTAAGATTAACCCTTCGAACTCTTCAATTCTACAATTTTGCCATTACCACCTGCCGTTCTCTCCACATTTTTTGTTTAATTTATCATTTTGTTAGTGTAGGATTTGTATACACTAGTTATTATAATATCGCCAAAATGTATACTTCTTTAGAAATAAGAATACAATATAAGAGAGTGGAATAATAAAATAATAATAATAATAATGTGTAAAAAGAGCAGTAAGTTTGATAACTGGAATGTAAATAAAATAGAATTGGCCTTGGTTGGCTTTTGCAGATTCTATGTGTAAGGTTTTGTATGAAAACCAACATAGGGGATAAGAAGCTTCCCTGCTTTTGTCTGCCCACAAACTAACAAAAATTAGAGTCCCTCTCAAAAGGCTGCGTGGTGTCCACAAACCGTCCATACCCTACAACACGCAATTCTAGGCCTATAACCCATTATTTTAATCACCTGTATATTAATATAGACTTAGTAATCGATGCATACAACTGGTGTATCATGATACGAGTATTGATGTAGTATTCGATAATTCCATCCTTGCGCACTTGGCATTTATCAAAATTGAGTTGGTAGGTAAAGCATATCGTCCTTGTAGTACATAGATTAAAGTGCATACAGAAACTGTCTGTGAATTAACTATCTATTAAATGGATCGAAGATCATGTGCTACTAACGACAACTTTCTTTTGTGGTAGAATGTCATTAATGATTGGTACATAAGCAACATGATTGCCAGTTACAATTAACTCATAACTGATTTCTATATGCCACACTTTTGCCCAGTATCATCTATCGTTTTTTTTTTAAATTATATTACATATCTCAGCTAATTCAGGCTAATTTTAAGGCCTTAAGACCCCATCACAAAAGCCCTAAAAGAGGTAAGCCTGGAACTCCAAAATTCCTCAGGTTCCTACGTAGCCTATACAATTCTATACACAAAGAGTTGTCACATACTTGATTGGTCAACTACTGATTAATCATTGGCTATGCTCAACATCAAGTTTTCAGCAGCCCT
The DNA here is from genome assembly GCA_027123465.1 of Erythroxylum coca. Classification (NCBI taxonomy): domain Eukaryota; kingdom Viridiplantae; phylum Streptophyta; class Magnoliopsida; order Malpighiales; family Erythroxylaceae; genus Erythroxylum; species Erythroxylum coca. The sequence continues at coordinate 11,743,250 of JAJMLV010000229.1, read as the reverse complement.
CAGGTTTTCTAATAACTTCAACTCTCACATTGTTACTGAAAGCGAGGCATCCGTAATTGATTCAATCAAGGAGTTTTGAGGATCATCAATAGAGAAAATTTTCCATTTTTCCTCCTCTTACGTGACTCGAACTCAAAACTTCCTATAAGGAAGAGCCTTAAGAGAAGAGTTTACACCATTTAGACAATTTCTCGTTGTCAAGTATCACCTATTGATAATTACATGGTGTTTATATATATATATATATATGGTAGAGTATTGTCTTAAAGTCAGAAATCTCAGCTTCTCAATGTCAAAAATCTCAGTTTCTCAAAGTCAGAAATTGTAGTTTGCTTTCAGTAATTGTTGAGTCAGAAATGGTGACTTAATTTTTTGATGAATTTTGGTATAGTCGGCTTTCACATTCACCCATGGAATTCTTTATAAAAGAGAAGCAACAACAACGAAGGAGATAAGAGAGCACAAGATTTTTGATGAGAGAAGAGAGCAGAAGTTGTTTAGTGTGAGAGAGTAGAAAATTTCCAGAAGTAAGAGAGAGAAGAAATTTTGAGAGGGAGAGAGGATATATATATATATAGAGTTTTCTCTTTCTAGTAGAAATGGGTGAGT
>JAJMLV010000229.1:11581775-11591913 GCA_027123465.1 Erythroxylum coca | reverse complement strand
TAAATTCAATTTTTATTCGGAAATTGAAATTTACACAAATAATTAATTCAAATTGATTAATAATTAATTTTGCAAAAATAGTTTAAATAAATATTCAGTTAATTATTAATTATTAATTATTAAACAATTTACGACGTCTATACAAGGAGACGTCGTAGAAAGGGAATTTTCACGACGTCTTCCAAACGTCGGCATAACAATCCTTTATCGACGTCTTCATGCACGTCGTAAAATGCTAGTTTCAATCTGTGACGTCTAATCCAGACGTCGCAAACTGTGTAAACTTTTCCGGACGTCTTTACAAACGTCGAAGTTTATCTGCCCCTTCAACGACGTCTTACAACAGACGTCGTAGATCACCAATGCTTACCCTACCTTCCACGACGTTGTTTGCGACGTCTGAATAGCCGTCGAAAATAGTGTTCTACGACGGCAAATTTCCTTTACCAACGTTTAAAAAACGACGCAAAAGGCCTCCTTTTCTTGTAGTGGTATAGACCACTCAACTTATGACTTGAGCTATTTCACATGGGGGTGTCTCATGTAAGTCATTTATTTCTATCATGTTGGGAAGCTTCGAGAGCTTGTCTCTCTTCACTCTTCAAGCTTAAGACATTCTCCTTCGATTCTTCACAAATTCTTCATTTTTCTTGTTTCTGTGTTGTGATTGATAGAGTACACATGATTTCCATCACATTTATTTTAGATAAAATTGATGCCGTATTTGAAACATTTAAATGTTTTTCCATTGAAATTAATGTTTATTTTTAAACAAACATTATTAAAACTATGCTCATCTTGTGGTTTCAAGTTTAAATATAATTAATTGATAATATGTTTTATTTAATAAAAAGAAATTTTAATGTGAGTATTACGTTAATGTTAGAACTGTTATTCATCGACAGGATAACTTAAGGTTTAAATACAAATTTATCGAAAGATAATTTTTAGTTTTATTTTCTTTCACGGCTGGGAAATTATTTTATTTAATTATTATAAAAGAAATTTCAATTTTCTTTTAACAAAATACATTTATATTCCTCGATAATAGTTAACTCCTCAATGGTAAGGGTCAGGGTTAAACTTGTGTGGTCCAATACTAGATCATCTGATCGAATTGACCGAAACTTGAAAGAGATGCAGCTCCGCTCTTCTTAGAATTGACTTTGAACATGTAAAAGCTAGGGGGAAACTACTCATGTACAATGATTACTTCTTTTTTTTTTTCAATTTTGATGTGTTTGTAACTGAAGTGGTCTACATGCATTGGGCACCAACCAAGATGATGCTTTGCTGAGTCCACTTTTCACCTTTTTGTATACAGCAGTTGGTGCAGACCAAAAGCTCAATTGGGTTGTTTTTCTTTAAACTTTGGCTGGTGACAGACATAGAAGAAATATTAAAGTAAATGGACCTCGTTTTTAGTTGGGGTTTTACACTAAGAATATCGTACACAAGCAGAACTAGAGGTTGAAGAACTACGCGGGTAACTATGATCAATATCAATATGAAAGAGAATCAGATGAAGCAATACAAGTGGCAGCAGGAGCAGATTGCTTCAATCAAGGAATATATATTGCTCGTTTTAGGCATGACTCAGCAAAATTGGCAAGGAGAAAACACTTGCAAAAATGGAAAGAGGTGGGCGGTAATTGGATGAGTTTCAACTAATGTAGAAACAAACCAAAAACTCATCTAGATAAAAACAAGTTCATCTAAATTATAAAAGAGAAAATTGTAACAGTGAAGCAAACAATACCAGAAAACCAAAAACAAGCACAATCTGGAATTATTAAAGAAAGAAAGAAAAACACAGAATCTAAACCTTGTCAATGAACTAAAAGACCATATGATAATGGTAAATCAGTCTCTTAGTGAGTATTTCTTGCCAGTGAAAGGCTGAAACACTTTGTTCTTGGAGGTTTCTGCGACCACCACTTTCGCACCTGTCTTAACCGCATGATCAGCTGTTTTGTACAATGACTGTGGCTTCACCACATCTGATAATGGTAAATCAGTCTCTCGTTTCGCAGGTTGTGGAGGTTCTGGGAACTGTCGTTCACTGTCAAGGGAAGGAACAAAATCCACCTCGACATCTGCATCAATGATGCACACAGCGGAGTTCGGTTTAGTCTCAACAACGTTAAAGTAATAGTCCTTGCGGTTATAGTTGACCACGATGGTATCTCCTCTAGTAAGGCAGAAATAACTTCTCAAACTTGTTTCTAGTACTGCTCTTACGTTGGACACGCGAAAAAACTCCGAAGAGTGTGGCTGTAAACACACACGTGTTCCTTTCACAAGAGTAATTCTCTTTACATCCACGAAATCACCATTGTCCAATTGCAGATTCTCCATCATCCACTTGGGCAAATACACTGAACCCTCCTCAGCAGTGAACTCGCTTACTCCACAGTGTGACAGACGCTTCGAGGATCGGTTTTCAATCTTAAAGAGCATCGGATATTCATCAACTTCGAGGTCTAAGAGAAGGGCAAGTGCTGATCTTGGCATTATGATTTGGTTTCCATGTTCAAGATGGGACTTTCCTATCGAAGAGAGGGGATGGCAGCGATAGAGACGCTCGAAAACACCATAGCGGTCAGGAGAAGATACAGAGGTTGTCGGTGTCGGATATTCATCTAGACCCTCGACGTCTTCACCACTGTAGCACGAATATAGACTTTCATATTCAGAGTCGCTAAGCTCAATATCAGAATCATGAGACTCGTTACTGCTACCGACGTCCATGATGAGTTGTTAACTTATGATTTGGATGGTGTCTATAATTTTTCTTCTGCTGTCTTTGGATACCTTAATGGGTGAGGGTGAATATTTAGATGTGTTTATATAGTATTTGAGGTGATTCCTAATCCAAGTAGGAGCCCATATAAGAAGGCTGAGAACGATTCGAAAATTTATGAGATTTGTGCATATCCATTGATAAGTTTAGTCCAAATAGAAAGAGATATCTTAGTTCGGAACGAGTTGGGATCTCCTCTTTCTATTTGGATTAAAATTATCAACGGATATGCACAAATCTCATAAATCCATCAATCAATCTTACAAGAGTTTTGTTTCCTTATTTTATTATTATTAAATTTTAATGCAAAACTATTTTAGAATACTAATTATGAATCGATAATTTAAAAAAGAAAATTAAAATTTCTAATTAGAAAATAATTATAAATTAATGATAATTCAAATTCAACCCAAAACTATATTACAAAAGAATGATACATCAAGTACTAACCATTTTGCAGAGATCTTTTATGACTTTCTTCGACATAAAAGCTTGCTGTTAACTACTCGAAGTCCAAGCAATCCGAATAATACTCTTAGTAATTAAAAAATTGTTTTCCTTCCCTTTAGAAAAAAGTTCGGTTTCGGATTAATCATAATACAATATCCAGTCATTTAAATAATCAAAACTTCTTAAATACTGGACTAGACAAGTGGATCAAAATTTTTCCGAGCTACTAATAATTCTAAAACTACATATACTATGCACTTCCATCATTGTTAATACTTTTTTATCAAATTCAACAAGTGAACAACTGATAAAGTGAAGAGGAAATTTGTAAAATGGAGTTATTTATTTCCTTTGTCTCTTCTTATAAATATATATTTGCCAAATGTCTAGTATACGTAAATCTACTTGTTTGAAGCAATCAAAGAGCATCTTTTCCTCTTACAAGAGTACGGTATTGCTATTAATGATGAAACAAAAATTGATACATAATACTATTAACTCACAAAAAGGAAAGAAAATGTCTTGAACATAAAGGTAAAATTAAAATTTTATCTATAAAATAGATACATATCAATCCCATCAATTCAACACTATACAGAATAACAAACAACAAGATAATATTAGTAATAACATTTTGCAAAGTTTTTAAGATTTAAATTTAGAGTTAATGTTATTAATACTCTATATAATCTTATTAATATCTTCCAATAAATTTTAGATTAAATTTTGCTAGTGCTAGTAGTTCTAAATTTCTAATTGTGTCTGCATCAAAAAGTATAAAATATTTAGCATCGAATGATCCAATGAAAAGAAAACCCATTGCCTTGGATTTACTTTGTCTTAATACATTAAATTACATATCTTTGTTAACTTTGTTAATGGTATGACTTCTTACAGGAGCACTATAACAAGATTGATGATACTATTGTTTATATCATATTCATATTGGTGTATCTGTTAGTTTATGCCCTACAGTCAACTTGTTTGATTGTAGTTTAGTGATAAATTATTTAAAGGTATTTTTTATCTTGTATATGTTTATATGTATATGATAAAGTTTATAGGATAATTGTATATTGCAAATGAAATTATAATGAGATTATAATTAAGAAATTCATATTGCATTTATGTATTATTCCTAAATGTTCCTAATCATTATTCTATTAAGATCAAACATTAATATAATGTAAAAAGACTAGCACACGTTTTTTTATTTATAAAGGAAATAGTCGATCTCATAGGCTAAAGTATTGAGATGCTTAAATAAACTTGTGGGTGCTTGTTAGATAACAAGTTCATTGAACAGATCCTACGTGAAAAATCAATTTGGAGCATTACTTGTACGTCTATGAAATTCTCATAGTGATGATTATATAAGTAATCATTTGATTTAAGGTTGCAAAGTTATCTTGTATAGGAATTGCTATGTTTTGATACTACTTATAATTATTTAATCATGGGTAATTTAATCGATAGTCATTGGATATAGCATGAATTATATGGAGGTAGTTGAGTAATCAAGATAGGATTCATCACCCTAAAGTAATTGGGACGAATGTTATGTTGTTATCAATTAGTATGGATTCGAGAAATCCTTGGCCAAGGTGGAATGAAGGTTTTTAAATAGTTTACAAATATCACTAATTGAATCAATAGCTAATGAAAAAGAACTAATATGATTGGACTCAAAATAGAGTAGACATTAATTTCATGTTCTAGGTTTAATGGGAACATTGTATGATGAAAGGATTGAATTATATAGAAAAACCATGCACGAAAAGATTAGTCAAAACCACTTTGACATTCCTAAATATTTGGGTGGTCATATCGCGTTGTTAGATGCCAATTTTGATCTATGATTATAAATTGTTTAATTGTAGAATTAAAGATAAGTTAAAAAAGTTTTAATTCATCTAATTATAATTATAATTATGATTTGTAATCATTGTCAACATATTTGAGAACCTAATGGATCTCACATATAGAATGGGTTGAGGAGAGCAAAGTGAATTTAATCAAATTAGACTTGATTGTAAAGTTTGATAAACTTTATGATTAAATATGAGATATTTAATAAATAAGGATCAATATAAGATACAAAATCTTATTTTGACATAATTAGTATTTAATTAGAATTATTTTTAATTCTAATTAAAGTTTAACTATAATTAAAATTTAATTTCAATTAAATTATTAAAACGTCCAAAGCTTATTATAAATAAACTTAAGCTTTACGGAGCTAGGACTCTTGCTTAATCCTCTGTGTAAGACTTACTGAGTTCTCTTAACTCATTCTGTAGATATCGTTAGAGGTTGGATATTTGTGTTGCTACGGCGGTTAAGAGGGATCGATTTCGAAAACGGTTTGAAAGATGCGACAAGATAAAAAATAAGCTTCGGAATAACGTAAGAATTAAGTTTTCGCTATATTATGATTTGTATTAATCATTTTATAAAATTAAAGTGATCTTGGTTTTCAAGAAATTAAAATATAAAAAATTTTCATGATTATTCCGCCGCGGTTGAGATCAGAACCAACCTAGTTTCCTAACAGTATGTTCTACAATCAATCGATTTTGTGACATAATTAATTAAAGGTAATATTTATATTTGTTTTTTGTTAATAATATTTACTATTTTAATACTAAAGGTAAAATCTTTGAAACAATTATTGTGCAATTGAGTTATGATAAAATTATAATTATAAGATTCAAATATGTTTATGTATTATTTCTAATGTTATTCCTAGTTGTAGGTTCATTAAGACAATATATTAATGAAACGATAAAACTAGCGCATGCTATATTCCTTTTTTATAAAACAATAGTTGACTAAAAAATTAAAGTATACAGATACTTGAATAGATGTGTGAGCAATTATTAGGGGGTAAGTTCAGTACACTAGTTTGATTATAAAAATTTCAAACAGTGTGGGCGCTTATTAGAAAACAAGTTCATTGAATTGATCTCATATGAGAATTTTATTTGAAATATTATTTGTATATTTATGAAAATTATCATTGTGATGATTGTATACGTAATCATTTGACTTGAGATCTCAAAAGTATTTTATATAAGAATTATTTTGTTTTGATACTACTTATGACATATTCTAGTTAAGAATATCTCAATCAGTTGTTATTTAATGAAATATGAAATATATAAAGGTAATTGAGTGATCAATATATGATTCATCATCTAAAGTAATTAGGGAGAATTTTTTATGTTCTCAATTAATATTCATTCACGAAAATCCTTAGACAAGATGAAATGAGACGTTGTAAAGTAGTTTATAAATATCATTAATAGAATGAATTGTTAGTGGTGGAGAATTAATATGATTGGAACCAAATAAAGTAGACATTATTTTTATACTTTATGTCTAATTAGAACATTGTATGATAAAAGGATTGAAATTAGAATTATATTTTAATTAAATTATTTAAATCTCCAAAGTATATTATAAATAGGCTTAGGTTTTAAGGGAGCTAGCATTTCTTATCTAACCCTGTCTATAATAGTTGTAGAGTTCTCTAAGAACATTCTGTAGATACTGTTAGAGGTTGAACAATTGTATGAGTATAGTGATTGAGGTAAGTTGATTTTAGAAATTGATTGGAGGAAATAATAAAAAAGGATCAAGCTTCATAATAAGGTTTAAATTATAATTTAATCTTTATTATGTTTTATATATTAATTATGTTATATAATTTTAAGTGATCTTGGTTTTTAAAAAAGTAAATACAAAAAAGTTTCATATATATTCTACTATGCGCAGGATTGGATCTTACCCCAATTTTTCAACAGTTTTATTAGAGCTAACTCTAATTCTATAATTTAATTACATGGTTGATTGTTATTGATGATAATGGTGGAATCAAAATTGCAAAAAGATTGCATATTCTAAGTTCTAAAATCATATTAGATCAAGTTTATAAATGATTTACTAAAACGTATATTTAAATTTAGAATTAATTAATCAAAATTTGTAAACCCAAAATTATCGAAATTGAAAATTTTAGAGTAATGCCCTAATACAAATCCTAACTCTTTCCTCAAATCACCAGAAATGTTTAGATCTAAAAATTTTTAGGTTTAGGTTTATGAAGTAGTAAAAGGGTTTAACCCCAAGGTTTACATCATCTGACAAATTTAATCCTAACATTTTAGAGAGAACAAACTAGACCCTAATATTTGGAAAAAGTTTAAATATAACCATAAAATAATAGAGAAATTGACGACAATATGATGTCGTCAATTTTCTACAAGGTTATGTTATTTTATTGCATAGGTGGGTCCCACATTGTTTCATCAAATCCACTCAACAATGTGGGACACACTTTCTTGAAATAGCAAATAACCTATTAACTTAACTGATAACTAAACTAATTATTTAACCTAACAAAACAAATTCTCTCTTTTTTGAATCCCTAACTCATTCACCGTCTGGAATCCCTTCAAATCTTAATTTTAATCGTCTAAAATCTCTTATTTCTCAGTTGTCTTTATGCATGGAATCCCTCAGTCGCCCTCATTTGTCTTTGTGCATGGAATCCCTAAGTTGCCCTCATTCGCTTATCACTACCGTATCCCTCATTTGCCTCCCTTCATCACCATCACCCATCACTGCCGTGACAACGGGTGGTACACAAAAATTGTTTTGCTTCTTTTTATTAAGGCTTTGAAGGGAGTCATGAAATGGAGGAATGAAATGTATGCTTCAATCTCAGCCACTATCACTTGCTTCAATCTCAACCACTATCACTTGCTCCTAATTCAAATTCTTGGTTGCCATTTTTAAGAATTCATTTCTTAATTCTAACTTCGGGAAATTTTGTTAGTTGTCAAATATTTGGATGTATCTTGATGGTAAGTGCATCAAGTTAATAATGTTTAGTCATTAGGAAAGGTTATTTAAAATTTTTCTTAAAGATATGTAGTTATTGCAACTTTCTTCTAACACCAGCTTTAGCTGAGATATCTATAATTCTGATTAATTGTGTCTCTTTTAAGGATGTTTAACTTGTTTTAAGTGTTAACATACAGTGTCATCTTTCTAGAGTTCCTTTTTACTGTCATAGAAAATGGTATAGTTGTAATAAATCTTTTAATTTTTTTCTACTTCTAGTTGAATTCACGTTGTTTATATATAAATGAATTCAAATGTTTCAGTCAAAGGGTGTTCCTAGTTGGAGTTTGGTTGTTCAAAGGTCATTAGTATCATTAACATATATTGAAAAAATGTAGAATGCTAGATCAAATCCAATTTATATAGATGTTTCTAATATGTAAAAGCATTATTATCTACCATGTACAATTAGTTGATATAAACAAGTCTTGGTTTTGTGGATTCGTATGTACAATTATTTCAAAAGGAAAGAGTATCAAAATTATTACATATTGTGAATGACAAGTATTGAAAGTGAAAGTTATTTTGGATGCAAATACTACGCTTCCTGTATTTATAAAACTGGAGTTGATATACAAGAGAAGAAGTGGTTGAGCTTTTAGAACCTGCAATTTGATCCTATAAAAATGTTAGCCCCTAAATTTTTTTTCTTGATAAATAAGCATGATTAGATTAATTTTTTGGTTTTGCTAGATTAATGTGTGTTGGAGCTAATTAACATGTTAATGTGAATGAGATTAGGTGACATAAGTTAAGTGAATTAAAGTGTTAAGGTGGTAAGTTACGTGAGGGGTAGTTTAGGAAGATCACTTAAGTGGGAAAGTTTTAAGGCTTTAAAGGAAGGGTAATATGGACATTGTGCATTCATTAAGGGTATAAAAGGGAGAAGAAAAGACTTGTCTTGCATTTGGAAGAGAGAATAAATGAAAATTAAACGAGAGAAGAGGGAGAGAGTGTTGTATAAGGAGAAAAGAGAGGAAAAAAGGAGTTGAGCTAGGTTTTGATTTTTCCTAACCTTCAAGAGAGATTTTGAGAGTGATCAAGAAGGTAAAAAGGAAGAGGAAGGTTAAAGCTTCCATTAGAGCCAAGAAATCCATTGTTTGGGGAAGATTCAAGGTAAGTTGATGTTTAATCTTTTGGATTTTTAAAAGAGTTTTGGTTCAAAGAGCTTAGGAAATGCATAGGTTTAAGTATTCTAGGGTCAATTTTATGCATATGTTTCTTTGGGTTGTCCAATTTGAATTCCTTTTGATTTGGAGTTTTTGTCAATGTTGAAGAAAATCAAGAGAGGCAAGAGGAGCAAGAGTAGAGGCTTTTTGAGCAAGGTTTTCAAGCAAGGAAATTAAGGTAGGTGACATTTTTATAATTGAGTAAATAAGCTATTAAAGTTTCTTTCAAATAAATGGAATTAAATGATTTCCAACAACCTTGAAAATGTGCATCTATTGTTCTTTAAAATAGTTTGAGAATGTGCCACATGTTTTTGTATATGAATTTTGTGAATGAATTTTGAGTGATATGGGAATGATTTCAAATTACTCCATAATTGTTGTAATTGTGGCTTTTGGATGATTTGAGAAATGGTTATATCATTGTTATGGGATTTTGGTTGACGAAGTGTGAAATCATAATAGAATTGCATATGAATAGTTCATGCTCATGAAAGATAAGGTTTAAAAAATGTGCCATTTGGGCAATTGGTTTTTAGTTCATGAATTACATGTTATGTGGGTTTGGTGTAGTCCACTCAAGAATTGTCACGTGAACGTTGACCAAGTTAAAGGCTTCTCCCGCCTGCCCACTAGTGGCACGAAGCTCCTTCATGGACTCCCTCAAGTTTATGCCTATGCAAAACCACTATGTGGGATTGCGATAGTGCCTCAAGTTTACGATTACACAGGACCATTATGTGGAATTGTGTAGTTCGTCATGTTTATGGATCTACCCAAACCATTTCTGATGTGCTTATGTGTTTAT
>JAJMLV010000229.1:11458174-11471313 GCA_027123465.1 Erythroxylum coca | reverse complement strand
CACCCTTATAGCCAATGCCTTGACGATCCCCTTTAATTTTACCAATTTTCAACAACTTTTCTAGCTTTTCAGTATCTCCGTTTAATATTTTCAATCTCTTTTCGATACTTACTAATTTTATTCTAGCTTCACCAAGCTCATTTGATGTCAACATCAAATTCTTTTCTAACTCTTAGATGGTGTTGTTTATGGAGAGATTCTCTTCCTTCAATCTTTCATTCTTTCTACATATTTTCACCCATTTTTCGTACATTAATTCGTAAGCCTCGTAAATGTTCTCCATTTTATCACTTGACCCACTTTCACCACTTTCATAATTTGAGATCGAGCTTTGAGTTTAATCATTTTCATTTTTCCTGAATTTTCCATATTTATTCACTTTTTCTTCTTCAGTTATTTCCTTCTCAGTTACTGTTAAACAAGTAACTGGACTTTTGCTGTACAAAATAACTAACGCATCATTATTCACAACTTCTTCTTCACTTTCAGATTCGTTATCACTCCAAGTGTTCGTATAGGATTTTCCTTTTCTCTTCTTCATAGTATTATCACACTTCGCTTAAACATGTCCAAAGTCTTGACATTCATGGCGTTGAATTCTCTTTACCTTTCTTTCTTCCTTTTGAGTTTTGGCTTATTGATTGAAGTTTTTGTTCAATGAGCTCCCACCTTTTTGCCTAAACTCAGATCTGTCCTTTTTCACTCTCTTCAGCCACTTACTGAACTATTGTGTTAATAGTTCTATGTCCTTATTCTCGTCGAATTCATCTTCTAAGTCATTCACAACTTTATCAATCTCGGCTTGCAATGCTAATCCTTTCTTCTTCTCTCACTTACCTCTTAAATGATTCATTTCAAAGTTTATAAGGATTCCAATAAATTTTTTCAATGACAGATTATCAATGTCGTGGGCCTCCTCTATTGCTACAATTTTTGGAATAAATCTTGAAGGTAGCAATCTCGGCGTTTTCTTGACTAATTTCACGTTGGAGTATTTCTTTCTCAGTTGATGAGCCTGATTTGCTATATCTCGCAATTTTTCATGAAAGTCTCCAATAGTCTTATTCTCATCCATCTTTAGCTCTTCAAACTGCACAGCTAACATCTGTAGTTTCGACGCTATCACGGATTTTGACCCTTCATGAATCGTTTGCAAAACATCCCACGTTTCTTTTATTGATTCACAGGCTGAAATCATTGAGAAGCGTCCCTCATTAACAACATTGAATATTTTATGCATTGCTTGTGAATTTCTGAGTGCACTTTCTTCTTCAAGTTTTGTCCATCCAGATGGATCTTTCTAAACTACCTCTCCTTTATCAACAGTGATTATCGGATGCATCCAACCATGTATTACCAAATGCCAAGCTTTCGTGCCCTGAGCTTAGATGAAGACTTTCATTTGTGGTTTCCATATAGGATAGTTAGATCTGTCCAACAGCTGTGGCCTGATAATTGATGTTCCTTCTCTTATGGCCATATTTCCGAAACTAGAATCTGCACCAATTTGCTACCAAGTTCTGAATCGTTGACCTTGCTTTAATACCAATGGAAAAACCGAAGGGGTTAATCGTTTCACAAACTTTTTGATTCGTTTTTTACAAACAAAAAAATCAGAAAAATTAAAAGATCCAAAAATAAATCAATATCGAAAATTTGGTAACGCAATTCGGCATACCTTACCTACGTCTGCGGGGCTCTCACCCAACTTAATACTTTTACGAAAGTACAATAGATTTATCCAAGGCTTTACTGAGCTGATACCACTCAACCCTACTTCACTTCCCATGAAATATTTCACACCCAATAGTACGACCATCTCGTACTAACCTCGACAGAGTATTTTCTCAAATAATATTTAATGATAATGAAACAAACTAAACAACTCAAGTGATTAAATAAAATTCAACATAAACGACAACACTTGAGAAAGAAAAGAAGACAACTTCCCAATCGGTTCAAATCCTCCGTAATAGATCAGAAAATTATCACCATAAAATATAAATGTTTATCTACCGAAACGTTATAAACATCAAAGGTCAAGGCTGTCTAGTTTTCTTGTTACTGCAAAGTAGACCATAGAATCTTGTTCACTGTAATGGGAATTATCCCGCCAATGCCACCCAAGCACCAAAGAGGCTAAACGTTAAATCAGTTATTGTAGCCATCGCAACTCCAACGGACACCAAAAAAAAAAACAAAATTGGAAGTAGCGCACAAGAGTTTTCCAGAAGCAAGGTGACTCACGCAACTCCACTCATTGCCACAATGTTTTATTCAATAAAAAGACCTTTAACTCTATGACTAATACCCACATCAACACCGTACACACACTGCAACCTTTTTAACCAATTAATGCTCCAACCACAAAATCTATTTCATTGAACAAATTACCCACGTTACTTCAGTGGCACACGCGCATGTCTACACCAAATGCCACACACTCACCTCACTTTAATGCCACACACGCAACTTTTCTTCAAAAGCTGCACACAACCCTTTTCCTCAAGAAAGAAGAAAACGCAGTAAAATCAAATGGGATGTCACAACACTGGTGGGCGTGGGACGTTGCCTGGTGTGATGCTATGCGACGAAGTGGGATGCTAGAGATGTGACACTACGTGGAGCTCATCTAGTCTGCTGGAATTGTGATGCTGTACAACTTAGTCACAAGTGGGTATATATCGCTAGTGATAATTACACTATTAATGATATACTTCTCAACAAAGTCATGAAAACTTCACCCACAACCAAGACCCCATGGCAAGACTCAAAAACAACACCAAAATCCTTGGCCAATCCTTTGAAATTTTCACTAGTAAACCTTGACCATCATACCCGTAATTCCCAACACTTCTTGTCAAGATACACATTGATTAAGGATAGGACCCTATCACTACAACAAGATTATCATCAATAGCTTTTGAATTCAAGTCATTATCCAATTAATATCTTATATGTTTAATTAATAAATAATGTCAAAACTAAACAAAATATATTTAATATATATATCCTAACAGAACCTTTAGCAAGTTGAAAACAGAAGAAACCTATTATAAAAGTGAAGGAGCCTCTTGCTAAAATAAACACACATAATATAATGCCAAAATATAAAAAATAAAGAGAGAGAATAAGGACGTAGTCGATTTATACTAGTTCGGCAGTCGATTTAGACTAGTTCAGCTTACAAGTCAAGCTTACATGTAGTCCTCAAGTATCCAACTTTAGTGTTTCATTATGAAAATCCAAGTATTAATTTGATAAGCTTCTTCAAGCTCACGAGTATATATTTTTCAAAGTTCTCTAACTTTTCATACTAGTAGTATTTTTTTAGTCTCTAAAAGCTTACGAATATATATTTTTTAAGGTCCTCCAAGCTTCCATACTAGTAGTATTTTGTTGTCATGTACAAGCCCTCAACAAATGAAGAAGTAATTTGTTTTATATGAGCTTCAGTGATCTCTCACAAAAAGAATCGTCAATTTCTACGGCACAAGAGATTTTGATCAAGATATGACTTTTGAAAATATTGATCCTTCTGAAATATTTAAAAGATTATGGCTTCTGTCCTCCTGTTTGCAAAATGCAATAGCTTTTTTTTAAATAGACATTTTCTTCAACTAGCCGTTGCTTTATTTCTATTTTGAATTGACTTTGAATCTTTAATATTATCTCTGTTAGAATCTTGCAATAATCAATCGTTAAGAGAAATTTGGAGCTGATTAATGAACTATATGATTACATGATGCTTCCAAAGTTTGTAAAATAAATGAGGTAAAAGTTATAAAGAAAGTTCCTACAAGAAAGGAAGCATTTATCCTACGATTTTATTTCCTCTTAAGAATTATATCGTTACCTTTAAAAAGAAATAAGTCAATTTTAAATTTTGGAATATTATATAGTCATCATCAAAATCATTAATAAGCCTAACAGATTTTAGTCAAGATTTTATGTTTTCCAATATGGTTATAGCCTTAAGTACCATCTACTGGCGTTCATGAGATACTGTAATATTGCTGCCTCCTAGAAACAAATAACGGATTACAAGTATATAAAGACAACCATTGTTATTGATACAATTTTACATAAATATGCTCTTGTCCAGTTAATGGAAATAAATGATGAACAATAAAATATAAGAAGATTCCCAGTGCATCTTATGTTTTGGTGCAGAAAAATCCTCCTTTTTTTCATTTTAAAACTTTAAGTTGTCAGATTGAGCTTCCTGTCGCGACAACAGGTTTGCACTTCATTAGATCCGGAGTTGGAGATTGCTGAAAAGATACAGATGTGGATCTTACAATGTAGAGTTTTTAATGGCTCCTTAGCCCAACATGAGTATGCTACTTATGGTGGACTCTTGAGATGCCTGAGAATGTTATTGCAGTTGCATGTGATAAATCTCCGTTATATTTTGAAAAACAGGTGACGTAGGGAAGTCATTACCCCTCCGCTCTGTTCTGCCTGTTTTTACGAAAACATATTATCATTAAGAATTATAAAATGGACGCAGCAACAGAGAAGGCATCGTTGATAAGCAGCAAATTTATTGTTGACCGTTTTACACCCATAATGGGTTCAAAGGTCATCTAGTATGAATAACTACTACCGGTAGTTATTCCCAGATGATCAATATATAATGAACGGTTATGAACGAAAAACATATACGAGTGTGTATTTGGAATTTTGCAGAGCAATCTTTGTTCGGTTCTCTAACCAGTGGAATCTAACAGAATCATCGAAATCAAGTATGTTTCTGTTTTCCACGCATATATGTATTCGATCCTTTGCAATATGATCTGTTCATAGTTTTCTAACAAATGGTCCACCTTTGGGTGACCTCCTAACATTATAATTAATAATCTCAATTGTTCAGTTCAACCTTTATGTCATTTTAGCATCATATCATATCGAACAATTGAATAAATCACAATTAAATGCTTAATATTTTTGAAGCTAGGCCACTTTACTGACTAACAAGCTTGCCATGCAACAAACATTTAATTGGATAATTATCATACATGACAAAATTTAATTTAATTAGTTTGTTCACTTTGGTGACTAACAAACTATTCTAAACATTCATAATGTCATGTATTACACTCAACATATAATAGGAAAATTTAATTCCAACTATTATATAATATAAAATATTTAAAGTACCAAAGAAATATATAATATGGCACTAATTTTTCAAATTTATATTATGTATAGAAAATAGATCAATTATGAATTAAATAATCCTTTATATTCCATCAAAACATTGTTTTTACTTAGAGTTAAAGTCCACAAATATTTACTAACCCTGTGTTGCCCCTTAATTGCCCAAAGGCCCAAACAATCAGTCCATAATAGGATTTTTGGGGCTGGAAGCCCATCTGGTGTGTTCTGAGCACGTGCTAACGTCTAGAAGCCTATCTGACGCGTTCTGAGCACTACATGCGCCAAACACTTCGTCATTTCCAGGCGGATGCATCTTCTTCCTCATGCTGGTTTCGTCTGCTTTTTTTAATATATTTTGTAATGTGGTTTCTGCCATATCTCAAGCCAATGATTGGTGTTTCATGGATTTTCCTTAATCTAAACCATCACAACGTCATTCTTCCATAAGTTGGTTTCCTTATACCATCTCATGAACATGCTATTTTGGTTTGTTTGTTTCCTTTTGCTTTCCACTGTTAAAACCGAATGCAGAACAAAACCACAGTTTAGAAATGCAATAAATATTCTCATAAACGTGAAGCAAACCTTTATTCGGTATTCTCATAAACATGAATCAAGCCTTTTTTTGGTTCTTTCTCAACAATAATAGTTCAAGAACATTATGTTATTATTCAACCTTTAGTTTCAAGAACCATACGTTTATGACCATTATATTTCAGTTAAACAGTGAGAATGTTATGAACATCCGAAAATCATCAAATCGAAAAGCATCAAAACATGCAGTTTTTCTGTATCAAATACAAAACAAAACCAAAATGAACAAAACACAATCATACATAAACGATACATGGTAGAACACAAATCATGCAATACCGTGACTCTGATAACAATTGTAAGACATTTATGGATCGATTGATTTTTGTGTACCTATATCCATGATTGTTTTTCATGAGATATTGATGTTGTTGAAAGAAGTTTCTTTCCTCTCTTCTTTCTTTTAACAATTTTTCAATGGTTCAGAATCTCTATTCAATAAGTTTGTAAACTTATATAGCACTACCAACTGACATGTCTTTTGAAGAGAGAGGAAAAGGATCTTTGACCCATTTGAGATCCCTAATTTAATACCCAATAACTATTATCTTAGGTGCTTTTCATGAGACTCAAATCTATAAGTCACATAGGACATTAAATAATTTAATAATTTTTTTTAGATAATTTTGGATCAGCGGAGTGTAGGGTGGTGAGGGCTCAGTAACAGTCTATAAGAGGCATTGGTAAATCTTCTTGACTGGCGTTTCCTCCAAATATAAGAGTCTTCTACTTTGAAGTTGGTGAGTACCAAGGGATAAGGTTCCAACAGTTGTGTGTAAACTCTGCATTCCATTCACCTTCACTCAGTAAAAGTTTCATTGTATTGTCTAAGGGGTATTGATGGATCAAGGCTTGCAATTGAGGATATTAACTAAAGTAGCCACAGAGGACCACTTATCATACTATACAAAGTTACCTTTCTTACTTTGCATGCAATATAGTTTTGGAGTGGTTCTCTCAACTTCATCATTTCTTTCATGAACGAACAAAAACTCGCATTAACTTAGACCTTCTATAGTTTGCATTCAAAAAATAACTATGAATCCACAACACCAAAAATGTTTCATTGTCTGAAAGAATCCTCTATAGCTTTTAACTTAACAAAAACTTATTTGTTAGCATGCTTACAATTGCACTCTTACTTTAATATAAATTTACTATAAGTTCAATAGTCATTACCTCTTTTCCATAAAAATTTCTTGAATAACTTATCAATGTATTTAATGAATCTCTTTGACACAAAAAAGTGTGGTGATTAGTATGTGTGCAGAGATTGTAATACAGAGTTAATGGGAGATAGCCTTCTAACAAAGACATAAATTTAGTGATTTAATTGAAGATCCTTTTTTGGATTCTTTTCTAGCAAAGGTAAGCATTCTAAAAGCCTTATTCTTTTGATTTAGATTGGTAGTCCTAAGTACATAAATGGAGGGTCTTTCATTTTTAACCATGTAACAGTTGAAAACTAAGTGGAAAGATGCTTGCTTCTTATAGAGATAATTAAGTGACTCTTTTCCAAGTTAAAGGATAAACCTAATAATAGCTTGAAAATTTGTATAGATGTCATTAGAGTGATCAAGGATTTATCTTTACCTCTATAAAACAAGAAAAGGTCATTTATAAAACTGAATGCCTCAAATATATGATTGTCACATTCCCATCCTAGTGAATCAAAGCCTTTATGAAATTCAAAATTTATACTATAATTTATAATAGCTTTCTTTTTGCCATAAGATCTGAAAAGTTATGGAGCCAACAAAATGTTATCCCCTATAAGCCTGTTAACGAGAAAAGTTGATCACCTTGTTTAGTACTGATCTTAATTTGTTAACAAGGATCTTGGATATAACCTTGTATACTATGTTATAGCATGATCTAGGTCTATAATCAAAGATTACGCTAAGGCCAAATTTCCTAGGGATAAATATGAGGTAGGTTCGATTAAGCTCTTTCAACATTATTTCCTTTTTAAAAAATTCAACTGTAGGATTTGTTGCCACATCCTTTATCAAAGACTAAGATTTTTAGAAAATAGTGTATTAAGCCCGTCAAGGGTAGGGGTTTATGTGGATTAAGTTAGAAGAGAGTTAATTTTACCTCTTCCTTGGTGACTAGTTTGGAGAGCAATATCATCTCCTATTTAATGAATTGATTGAAGGTAAACTCCTTTATAATAGAAGTTAAGAAGTAGCAATGAGCCTAAGCCTTAAAAGTACCCTTATAGAAGTTCAATATCTCTTCCCTTATTTCATCTTGATCTATAAGATTGTCCTATCTTACTTTAATAGTGTTAAAATTCTATTATTGTTTTTCCAAAATTTGATGGCCTTGTGAAAAAAATTATATGTTTTTATCTACATCTTTAAGCCACCTTATTAGTGCCTGTTGTTTAAGTAAGGAATTGTAGACTTCCAAGGGTTGGTGAAAATTAGGTAGAGCCTTCGATTCCATGCTTAAGAGTTTTGAGTTACTTGGGTTAAGGTAAAGTTGATTTCAAATTTCCATTAGTTGAGTTTTTGATATATCCACATTCTTTTATATGTTATTGAACATTCCTTGATTAAGCATTTTGAGTTCCATTTTCACCATCCTTAGCTTCCTCATACATTTAAAGGATACGAGTCCCCTGATTTTTTTTTGGAAAATACCCTTTTTCATAATTTCTTCGAATCATTCCACCTTAGTAAGAAAATTGTTAAAACAAAATGGGGCTTTCTTAAGATGGTTAGTGATAAAGTTTTATACTATAATTAGGTAGGGATAAGAGAATATAGGTTTTTCCAAAATTAACATAGTTAGAGGGAACCTATTCAACCATTATTTATTTATTATATCCTTGTCAACATCTTCATAATATTCCAAGAATTTTACCTTTATTATTCTAGGAATAGAAATTATCATAGAAGTTATGGTCAGTTACTTGTACATTCAAAATGCATTATTTCATATCTTCATTGTATTTGCTAAGGTTCACATTCTTAAATGCTTCTAAATGATAAAGAGGGATATTAAAAATGCCTAAGATCATCTAGGGACCAATAATGGTTGAATGATAGTTGCAATTGTACTTTAATGTTATATTTTCCATTGATTGCATTGGTTATTCCTTTTAATTTTTTTATAATCACCCTTCTAAAATTTATTTCCTTATAGGTTTCTAGGTCTTATCATGGTGAGGAGAAGTAGCTTTCCATATGTATGATAGTTTTGTAGAATCCTTACCTAAATTTAGATCTTTACTCAACATAACTATTAAAATGGTCTCAAGTAGTTCAGAGACAATGATATACAATTAGACATATCCTATCTTTTTGCTTGTAGCTGTATCTCATCCATACACACTGGATTCCTAAGGTAACATATAAAATGGCTGAGGCCTTTGGTTGACTAGAATTGAAGGGAAAGTTATGCAAGTTAATCCACAAGGGAATGTAACATTCTTTTATGGTTTCCAAACGTAAACTTGGTTTCCAAAATTGAAAAAAAGTTATAACACTAGCCAAATTCCAAGATCCATTCTTAGGCACTTTCCTAGTTGAGTAAAATATGTCAAATGAGAAGAGGAAGAGATTTAGCTCATTAAGAGGCTTCCTCAATCCTAAGTTTCTCTAATATTTAAATTTTTAGCTTATAACTACTAACAAATTTAGCCCCCTTCCTGTGAAACAATCTATTGGAGTAAAAACCCAAGTTGATGCTCCTTCTTTGATCACTTCAAGAGAAGTGGAAATTAGCTTAGCTCCATCTATAATCAAGGGAGGGTAAAAATGAAATGAGACTAAAGAAATAGGATTTGCCACCTTTCATTTCTAAGAGATTCTACTAAGTTGTTCAAGCTGATTAGGGTTGTTAGGAAGGACCACATAAACATGGGATGAGGGAGGAGGGGGACGATTTGTACAATGCTTTAGGAGGAGTCTTTCCTTAGTTTAGCTGTTTATAAACTTTTACTTCTCAAATGGTATTTGTGCACCCATTCACTCAAACAGAGTCTTCGTCACTAACAATTCTCCATAATCTTTTAGCAAAGAAAGCCCTATTTACAAGTTGCATAAGTCTTAACTAAGCCACCTTCACCTACTAGCTTATAAATGCTTCTCTTACTCATGTTTAAAGGGTTTTGTATTATAGTACCTTAACTATAGAAACTTTTTAAAGAGTTTTTCAATGTCCCTATAAAGTTTCTTTGGAAGATAAAGAAGATCATATTAGTAGACATATAGATTGTTAAGCATAAAGATAATAAGTTGAAGCCTTCCTACAAATAAGAGGCTTATATTTATCTAACTCCCTAATCTCCTTCTAATCATATCAAGATTGTTTGATAGTCAAGTAAAAGATTTTCCTTAAGGATATTGGGACTTCTAAGTAGACAAAAGAAGGGGATTTAATTGTTAGACCTGAAAGATCTCCTAATTTGTGAGCCAAGTTGGAACTACTTTAAGAGATCATCATAAAACTCTTTTCCCTTGCTAATTCCAAAACTAGATAAATTATTAGTCCTTAAGTGATCTTAGGAGACAATACGTTGAAGCAAAGTTGGAACTATTGGAAGAGGAAAAGATCATCTACAAAAGTTAAATGAACGATCTTTAAAGAGTCACTTTTTCTGATACCTAAACTTTCTCTTATTGTTGATGTTGATATATATGATTCTAGGATATAACCTCCACATAAAGAGTGAAAAGGTAAGGGGATAAATTGTCTTGGTGCCTTAACCCTTTAGCTCCCTTGAACATCTTGAAAACATTGTCATTTATAATAAAATTGAAAGAGGTAGTGCAAATTCACCGCTTGATTCATGTTAAAAATTATTTAGGAAATCCAAGTACCCCTAGTGAGTGTAAAATGAAACTCTATTCGACAGTTTCATATGCATTTTGAAAGTAAATTTTTAGTACACAATTTCTATTTATGCCTTTGATGTGATAGTTCATTAATAGGTCCTATGTGGGGATGGAATTATCTCCAGTGCTCCTTCCTTTAATACAAATAGCTTTTGTATAGTTTATAGTCCCTACAAGAACAAATTTAAGTTTGTTAGCAAGGACTTTGAAGATGATTTTGTAAAAGATATTACAACAAAAAATGGGCATACATTCATTTAAGGAAGAGAGATTGGAAGACTTTGGAATTAGGCATCAATGAGTGTTATTCCAAGCTCTAAGAATCTTGGCGTTGGAAAAGAACTACATAACTATTTCATAAATATATCTTTTAAAGTGGTTACAAGATTTTTGGTAAAAGAATACATTGAATCTGTCTAGTCATAATGGTTTATTAAGACTGAAGCTAAATACCACCTTTTAAATCTCATTTCATATAACTGGTGTTAATAAAAGGTCCTCTTATTGTTTAAAGATCAAAGTTGGGATGATTTAGCTAACAACTACATCAGAGGAGAGGCCTCTTTTAGGGCTTCATAGGATCTTCTAAAAATAATCCTTGGCATGGTTTAACAAGTCCTTTTGCCTAATAACCACTGATCCTTCTTCATTCAACAATAAGATAAAATTCCCTTTTCTTCTAATTAGGAGGGCTAGATGGAAAAATTTTGAATTAGAATCACCACATTTGAGGCAAAACATCTTTAACTTTTTCCTAATAAGGAAATTATGATCCTTAATAGCACTTATATACTTCTTAGGAGCCAATCTCTTCTGAATCTTTATAGAATCATCCTAAGGGTTGTTATACAGTTCTCATAGCCTCTTTAAATGGGAAACTCTAGTCTTGATAATTTATGAACCACTTAGAAGAGCTCCTAATGAGATTCTTCAATTGTAGTAAAATTTGAATGAATCATAACCTTGGACATTCATATTTAAACCATTTACCAAAGCATCATGGAACCCTTCATTTTTGCTCGAGTGACTTTTCAAACAAATCTCTATTACTTATTCATTATTTTAATAATAAGTGTTGTAATTTTTATTTTAATTTAGTCTATTGAAATGTTTAAAAAGAAGAGTTTCTTACTCATTTATGGATAATTTACACATTCGATAATTATACAGATTAAATTGATGCTTCAAAAATTGTTTGATTGAATTGGTTTAAGATTTAGTACAAGCTTCTAAATATTTACGTAACTAACAATTGAATGGATGATGGATACTTTTAATTTTTATACCTAATTTGTTTAATTTTCTTGGAATTGTTATCTATTTAAGTTAAGTGTGATTGAAATTAATTTGGTTGAGTACACTCAAAAGCTTAAGTTTAGGGATATTTGTGCATGAAAAATGCATATATTTTCTTAAAAATTGTGCTTGATTTTGATGTTAAATATGTTGGAGGAGACATGGATTCATGCATCAGATGCACGATAAAGCAGCGGAAGTGTCATAATCTAAATTCTCATCCCATTAGCCTCCCAAAAAGCCAAAATCTCAAATGCATGCATAAACAAATTATATGAACATGGTATAACAATACATATACCTTTTGATTCTCCTCCTTTCTTGATTCTTCTCCTTGTTTGGGTTGTTGTAAACACCAAACCCTTCGTTGATCACTCAATAACACACAAAGATGAAGAAGAAACAATATGTAAGTAGTTAGAGCACCAAACTAGATGAGTTGAAGTAGATGCTCTAATGGAGAGAAAGATCAAGACAATGTTGCATATACTTTGATTCATGCAACAATTGCATAAATTGCATGAACAAGACTTAAGACATTTCTCTCTAACTCGAGAACTCTTCTAGACACCTTTTTCTCTCTCTTGAGTGTGTTTGTGACTAGTTAGCCCTCTTGTACATAAATGAAGAACACACTTATATACATATGTTGAGTCATTGGTCATCGTGGAATACTTAATTGACAGCCTTGCCTTCGGTCACGATTGTCTGATCTTTTATACGTGCATTCCTTAGGTTCTCTGTTATTTTGGACACTTGAATTAACTCTTAATCCTAACAAATCACGGATGGTTTCATGTCACTTGAATTAACTATTGATTCAATCATGAAGAGTTTCATGATGCCAATTTACTGGAATATAAGTGGATTAACAGACAAACTCTTAGATAGTTAATTATCTAACTTACAAACCTTTTTATAGACAATTATCGTGCAATTCATCCTTTAACCATACTATACCCCACTTGGTTCGGAGTATGAGCTATATGTTAACTCCCACTAGACTGACTATGTCATATCTAGTTCAACTGATGTTAGTTCTTATCTTGGGATCTCATTACTCTATGTGTCATTGAATAATCTCTTTATGACACATAACTGCTTTAGCTAGAGACTCTTGAGTAATGATCCCGACAAGAGTGATGAATTCTTTATTGGCTACCCAGTTATTTTCGAATACTAATAGATGTACCCAATCACCACCATATGAACGACCTCATCTTGAGACAACAAGGAATG
>JAJMLV010000229.1:11434479-11445866 GCA_027123465.1 Erythroxylum coca | reverse complement strand
TTTTAACTAAACAAATTAGTTATATTTATTTATTTATTATGATTATTATTTATATAAAAAATTGTCTAAGTAATTAGAAACTTATTTCTAATTTAAAACATAATTGAACTAATCAATTTATTATGGTGTAATTATTTTAGAAACTAATTTAACTAAATAAATTAGTTAGTGAAAATTAGAAAACTAATTTCTAAATCATTCCATTATATTATGTATAAGCCATTCTAATGTGGGTCACATAATAAACATTGAGCCTCTCAAGAGCCCAAAATAAAAAAAACAGCCCAAAAAATAAAAACAATACAGCCCAAAACGAAAAATGGGCTTGGAGGATGCGATTGCGCCTGAGGTCGTCTGGCGCGTGCCGACCCAGCATCAGGCGCGTGTAACGCGCCTGACGCTCATCTTCTTCCTCCTCCGGCGTTTGTGTTTCTGGTGCGTTTTTCTTTCCTCCTTGTGCTTTTGTTTTTTTTTCTGTTCTTTTACCCATTCGGAAATCAACTCAATCATAATCAAAGGTATATATATAACGCAAGAAACACCCACAACAACAAAGGCATCGCAAACTCAAATCAATTCAATCATGGAGGATTTTTGTTCTGTTTGTGTTTTTTTTTTAACCCAGTCAAAACCGAATCGAATGTATGTCCATGCTTGATTAAAACATCCAACAACACAAAGAAAGCCACGAAAACAATGAAACCACTTATCAAAAAAAAAAAAAACAAATTCGTGTTCTTGCAAATGTACGAGAGGAACTAGAGTTTTATTCGTTGTTTGCAATTATTAGAAAACAAAGACACAACAACCCCATCTAACAAAGAGAGCTGATATATTCGGTTGAACGAAAAACAATTCATGTAAAAACCAGATTATCTGATACCAATGTTAGATAATCTATTAACAGATCATAAACTTATAGGATCGATTATATATGCATGGAGGAAACAAAACATAGTTGATTTGATGATTTGTTAATTTCTACCGATTAAAGAACGCAGAAGTTTCCTTTCTAGAGGTTTTCCAAGCAGTAGTTTTGATCGGTCTAAATACATACATTCACCGTCTTTAAACCATTGTGTTTGACTATATATATATACTTTATCCATGAATAACTACCGATGGACCTATAGTAGTTATTCATGCCAGACGATGAAGTGTTGACCCATCGTGGGTGTCAAACGGCATGATATTCTTTGGACAAAGTCGTTAGAACACTTATAATGGTGGATTAGCTCATACACCATTGCAAACCATCATTGGCTGTCAGTACTCTAACTTAGATTGCACATCATCAATCTCAATTTTTTCTACACTAAGTTCCCCCTTCATCTCAGGTTGAACAAATTGTAGTTCACAACCCACCCGCAGTGTTCAATTTGGAAATATCAAAATCATCTTAGATAGTACCATTTTTTTAGACATTTCTGCAGGTTTAATTTCTTTCTCTCGTTTTTCGACTTCATCAGTCCACGATTGTTTAAACTTTTGTTGCAAAATTTGAACCGCTGAGTTAGAACATTCAAGTTCTGAGTTCACATCCAAATTTTGAAGACTACTTTGAGCTTGTACGAGAACACTCTCCATTTGATTCATCTCAATGAACGATGTATTTATTTTCATCTCCTTCTCCGAACCCACTTAACGAATCTGCTGTATCTCCTTCCCCAAAAGCACTGCACAATTCCGGTCAATCTCCTTTCACAACTACATTTCGCGATTCTGCTTCTTCACCTTCCTTTGTGAACTTCCAAAACTCTTACTCTTCTCACTCTATTCATCTTCCTTCCAACTATTTCCTTCACTAGATCCTTAAATCTGCTTAATCGGCGTTTGTGCAATGTCCTTCAGGGGTCCTCACTTGTCGTTGATGCTTTTTTTTTTCCAATAGCCACAACGCACTTTACCTCATTTCAACCATTGTACATTAAAGAGAGGGAGAGAAACAATCACTTTATTCCTTAAAGTGGTATAAGAGAGCTCAGATCTCCTGTTTAATATTATGGTATCTTATTATGTTTAACAAATTTTAGCTATTTATTTATGTGAATTTTATGTAAGTCTCGCGTGAATCTGGTTGAGATTTTATGAGACAAAATAAGACAAGATAATATTAAACAAAAGAGCTTATCCCGATGCAGGAAGAAGCGCAGCCTGGGTGTGATCTTCGTTTGAGGCGCTTTAACATGTCATACTCATGGCCTTCCCATTTCATTTTTTCCAATTTTCGGTTATTTCATTACATTCGATTAAACTTTGTTTTTATCCTAATGTAAGAATCAAATCATGTGAGTGACGCGGAAATGATGGGCATGTCATATGTGTCCCGTGTCCACCGCACTCTATACGCATAACGCCCCTTTCCAGACATTTTCATTACTTTGAAAAGATTTAGGCGTCATTTATTTGATTTGTTGTGATTTTTTAATTTAATATTTTAAGTTAATATATTTTTAATTATACGTAACATGATTCAGCTTCAAAAAAATTAACAGAAAAATTAAAAAATAAACGTGAATTTATTAACAAAAAATAATTAATTTTAAAAATAAGTTGAATGCGTGCCTTTATTTGTTAAAGATGTCTTGTTTGGATACAACAAAGAGTGGCACAAAACAAGTAGTAGTACATTATTTAATAGTGAGATGCTTATCCATTGCACCGTCTAAAGTCAGAGTTGGGTTGACACCTAAGATAAAGCCTTTGAGCTGAGCTGCTGCTCTTACTGCTTGACTGAACTTGTCTTTGAAATTAATCAGGTAAAAGCTTTCATCTTTGTTACTCTTCATCAGTCCTGATCTGCCGCTGCTACTTCTCGTACAATTTGTTGTTGTTGTTCTTTCACCATCATAACATATCAACTCCATATATAACTCTTGTCAGATCTTTGATTTAACAAGTTTGTCAGTCAGATGATATTTTGTCCGGGAGGATCCTTTCTTCCATCATATGAAGATGCATGCTTTATACGAGTTGTTATGGATTAGAATTAAGGTTTTCAGTTCCTTCCTGTTGACCCATGAGCTATTTGAGCGGTTCCCCCAAATAAACCAATCCACTTGCATTTAATTTCTTCCTAAGATGGTGTCCAAGGATGTATTATGTGTGCTGACATTTGTTTCAACCTGTGCTCGTGACAGAAAGATGCAGAGGGCAATCAATGAATTTTTATCCCATGGAAATGTTGTCAAAGGTGCAGTCTTGCGACATGTTCGTATTGGGAACCCAGTTTTGCGGCCTTTCATC
This sequence comes from Erythroxylum coca, assembly GCA_027123465.1. Classification (NCBI taxonomy): domain Eukaryota; kingdom Viridiplantae; phylum Streptophyta; class Magnoliopsida; order Malpighiales; family Erythroxylaceae; genus Erythroxylum; species Erythroxylum coca. Next base: position 11,442,620 of record JAJMLV010000229.1, on the reverse strand, counting down.
TTTTCACGGTTTGAGTCGGTGTCGTCAGCTCGTATGGAAGAGCATGGATTTGAAAGTACTACTATTGCTGACATTCTGAAAGCAAAAGGTAAAAGTGCAGATGGGTCTTGGCTTTGGTGCACAACAGACGACACTGTTTATGACGCTGTGAAATCGGTAAGGGTGCTCCCTTTTCCTAAGATATTGTCACACTGGTTTTATTTGAGCGGCACTTTGCATCTTTTATGTGAAACCAAGCTTTTGCTGGCCTAATAAAGCCAATTAGGCCTGAGACATTGTGCCGGAAAAAGCTAGTTCAGAGTTCAAACTAGTTCTTTTGAAATCCTATAAAACACTCCATATATTCCCGATCCCCCAATTGCTCAGACTATGGATCATAACTAACAAGGCCAGTACACTTTGCATATTATAAGTGACAGCAAGCTTTTGCTAACCTAATGAGGTGAGACCATTGTGCTCGAAAAAGCTAGTCAAGGGTTGTTAGTAGTATAGTTGTTTTCTAACTCTTAAAACCCCGCTCCAAATAATCTCCATTGCCCAACATCAGGCATCAGATTGTGGATCATAAGATGCTCAAATGCTTTTCTGCAGATGACACAGCATAATGTTGGAGCCTTGGTCGTTGTCAGGCCTGGAGCTCAGAAGTCAATTGCAGGAATCATTACAGAGAGAGGTACCTGAGAAATATTGTAAACCTATCAAGAAGCAAAGTCCTGCTGTTAATCATTAGCCCTTTATGACAGTTGGAAATGTAAACCTACCTGTCTTTTTGCTATAGACCCTTCTGGAAACTAAACTACCCATGCATAAAACTGTTTCATGTAATCAGTTAATGAATGATTGGAGAGAAAAAAAAATGAAAGAGGTACATAGTTACTATTAAGCTGTCTGGACACTGATTTGGCATGTAAAACTGATTTACGTACAATCTAATAATGCTACCGCAGTTTCCAATGTGTTCAGGGAAGAAAGTTCTTGTGCTGGTTGGCTTGCTAACATTCGCAAGAGGCTGCTTTCTTTGGGTAGTTAATTAATTTAGTTCATGACAACAATTGTGGGGTAGCTCTTCCCCAGCTTAACCCTGGAGTACTTTGTTTCATTGATCTTACTAAAAGAAGAATATCACGAAATGTTCTTTAGGGGCATTAAGGTTATTTGCAACAAAAACAGTATTAAGACACTTCCTACAGTGGTTTTATTCATTCATTGGATGGTTCCTTTGGCAGCATGAAAATGATTCAAATGCTCTGTTCAGTTTATTGCTTTCTCTCTTTTACTGAATGTGCCAATTTTTCCTGTCACGAATAGCCACATCTTCTCCAAATTATTTTCTCAATCTTTACAATATCTTCCTTTTCAAGATACTGACCATTACTGAACCCCTTTTTAGTGTTTGAGGTTTCTATTCTGTTTTAGCTGATGGCAGGTGAAATCATAACCATATGGCTTAATTTGAGGAAACTCTGATTTCAGTTATTTGAGCCACAACTTTCAGAATTGACCAGGTTATAAATAAACAACTCTTTGCTTGATAGCATACTTCACCATGGCAGTTTCCTGCAAACTATCATTGAAGGATAATCACTAAATTCATGGGCTGGTGATTATAGTATTTTATACCAACTTGTAGTAAGTTCTGTAGACATGAATTTGTTCTGGGAAGCTGCTTTAGTAACATTATACTGTATTAGATGTGATTAGTGTTGGTATACTCCTGCCTTGCCAAACAATGCACCATTAATGGTTTGTAAATTAATGTGTTCTCTTTCCAGACTATCTGAGGAAGATCATAGTGCAGGGAAGATCATCAAAGTCGACAAAGGTTGGAGATATCATGACTGAAGAGGTATAATACAGCAACCATTTCCTAGCAATTTGGCTTTACATTCTTTAGATATCATAGACCACTAGGTACACAGATATAAAAACATCCATTCTGTTTGCAGAACAAGCTGATTACAGTTACACCTGACACCAAAGTTTTGCGGGCTATGCAACTCATGACAGGTCTGTATGGTGATATGGTATTTGTTATAATTGATCTTTCAATTTTGCACGTACGTTGGAATATCATTATGTGATATGATATTGGAACCTGTGATACTCAACAGACAATCGTATTAGGCACATCCCTGTTATTGATGATAAGGATATGATTGGGATGGTGTCAATTGGAGATGTTGTTCGTGCTGTAGTAAGCGAACACAGGGAGGAGTTGAACCGTTTAAATGCTTTTATACAAGGAGGTTACTGATGATGATGACCATGACAAAAATGAACCGCTGCTGCTAATTTTCCCAGCCTTGAGACCAATAAGCAAGGGCTTGTAAATATGGTGGACATCAAGCTAAATGCTTTTCAAAGTCCTAGTTATTGTGTTGTGTTTATCTTCTGTCATGTTTGATATGTGGAAAACATATCTTGGATGTGAAGTAACATGGATAAAAGCACTCTGTGCTGAGAGAATTGGTCTTTGTAAAAGGACACAGTTCATTTGCATATTTATTCAGAACATGCTTCATGCGTTATGCCTACACCTTCTTTTTTTCACTTAGCAATAAACTCTCCACTAAATTTTGAATGAGGGTGAAGGAATGTTTTGAATTGAGCCTTTTTAAGAAGAGAACGAAAAGGCTGGGAGAGAATAGGAGAATATGGTAGAGAAGAAAGATGGCGTTTTTCTTGTGTTTGAACAATGTTGTCAGTCTTTCCTCTCTTGCATGTAATGCCTTGCAAACAAACTTTAGTTATTGAATTGCGTTTTTATTTAACGTACCAAAATTGGATAATTTGATAACAAAAAATCAATTAGTATTGTTGTTGATATTATTGCTTTGATGTGTGCATGTTTTAGGAAGAAAAATAGGATGCTTGCTTGCTGGGCTGATGGCATTTGAATGTAAATTTGAAAACGAGTTCCATGACATTTTATGTGACATGGCTCAACTACAAGTGCGTTTCTGCAGCTATATTTACCAGTGGTTCACGGTGAGGTGGCTACTGACTAGTTTGTATTGTGCCGGTAAGACTGGTCGGAGAATCTCGCAAGTGGACCAGTGGAATTGGAGATTTGGGATGACTCGTAATTTTTAAAAAATTCGATCAAAAATTTAGATCGATAAAATAAAAAGGTTAATTTATGTTTTCTTTTTTTAGTTTAATTTAATTTAATTTTATTATAATCTGATATACAAGTTTACTAAACTGTAATTCAATTCAGTTGATGTAACATCAAAATATTTTTGCAAAATATTTTTGCAAAGAACTAAAAACTAGAGTATTTTATTATCATTTTTAAATTTTAAATTGATATAAAGTTTGCATTTTTTGTCATTTATGTAATCAAATAATTTAATTAAAGTTATAATAATAATTAAATCATAACATAAAAATTTTAAAATTTTTGACATTTATTTATAAGAAAGTGAGAATGATTGTAAATATAAATCCTACACTACCAAGGCCCAACGACATTGAGCCTAATGAACTATTCATAAATGTACTAAGCTCATGCCCTCCGAATTGGAATGATTCCAAGATCAACTACCATTCGGATTATCCTTGCGCAAAGGACCACGGGGACATTAGTGAATAATTAAAGTGATTGATAGAACAAATCATCCCTAAGAGATTAAGGATAAACAACGATGGGCTATAGTCCAAATTTCAGGAATGCTAACCGAAACACAAGCCCTTGCTCCTCAACGAGCATCAACATTCAAGGCTTGCCTCTTAAAAATTTACACTCTTCAATCTCTCCTTGTTTAACAACAACCTTAAACAGGATCTATGGTCTAAGACTTTCTGATACACAACATACTTGTGAAGAAGTAAGTGTAGAGTATATTTGTCTTTTTGTATGCTACATTACTCGAGACTCAAGCCTTCAAGAAAGAGAACTTAGAAAGAAGTCATAGAACAAAACACACAATACTTTGATTGATTTTTTGCTTCTAAAAGCCTCCGAGCACAATGAAAGGAAAGCCTTGCTTTTATAGACCAAGTAAGGGGATAGAGACAAACAATTTTAAGGGAAAAGATTCCCTAGGTATAATAATGCATACTAACTTACAAAAGGAAACAATAAAAAAGAAGAATAATTGGGAAACAATTGATCCTAAAGATTCTTTTATAAGATAAGAAGGAATCTTTAAAGAGGTGCAGATGGAGAATGTGAGCTACCACTGTCATTGTCATAATCTTCTATCAAATCTACGTCATCATCAACTTTGTCTATAACTTGGATAAAATGATCAAATTATGTGTCAAACTAAATTGGAGGTCACGGGCTTTGAGCATCTTGAAATGGATCAAGCTCATTAGGCTCAATGTTGTTGGGATGTGGGTCGGGCTCACTAGGCTCAATGTTTATGGGATTTATAGCACTTTCAACATAAGTAGCTTGTTGTTAGGTTTTAAAGCTTAAAGGATAAAGCAAATCGCCAGCCATGATGTTAAAATAAGTAAACTGGTCAATCGAAGTCCAATATCCAGCAGAGGGAGAAATGGGGTTATTGGAGACTAAAATCTCCAAGATAAGGGCGAGAGGTGTTTACTTAAGGAGTGAAGCGCTTATAGGATAATGATTTAAGTGATCTAAAAATAAATATAAATCTATCATTATTTGGGTTTGTTTTCTAGGCCAATAAACATTCCTAGAGCTGATGTTTATTCAAAAATTGGGAGATCTGGATGCGCCATTTCGAAAGAGAATAAAACTATTCAAGGAAGGTCCAAAAGAGAGATTTAGACTTGGTGGGATCAGAAGGATGTCTATATACATAAGGGGGAGAAAGAGAAATAGAACAGGCATACTGAGTGGATAGTGTCCATAAATGTCATAATGTTGATTCAATGAGCCTATCATAAGGATAGTAGACCACTCAATAAGTTGTAATAGTTTCAAAGTAGTAGGGATGAGGAGGAACATTGAGAGTGATGAGTGTGAGATGGAGGTAGTAGAACAAACTTTGTTTAAGAAGAGTAAAAATCTTTTTTAGTGTAGTTGGAAGATATTTAGAGAGGGGAGGAAAGGATTTTGAATTTTTGGCGTACTGACGAAACTCCATGATGGGAAGGAGGAGAGGTATTGTTGTGAAGGGAGGGAAAAAGCTAAAATTCTTTTGAATTCGAGTGAGGAAATTAGCTAGGACATTATGATGGCCTTGAATATGGCAAATGGTGATTTTATAGTGTAAAACTCATTCTTGTCATAGAGGCAACTGATTGTCTAACGGTGTCTTCTTCTTAGGTTCACAGTAATGTCACTTCTTGTTAATCTCTTCAATAAGGATAGCACCCCAATAATGGTCACTAACATCTATCTGCAAAAGGTACTAGCCCGTGTCAAGAATTTTAGGTGGAGTTTGACAGGTTTTCTTTAGGTGTTGTAAGGCTATGATTTAATCTATTCCTCATGGTGGTGGATGCTTGTATAACAAGACGAATATTTGTGTAGATCTCTTATTCACACAAAAGTCCTGATAAGCCCAGTCAGATTTTGTGGGCTCAATTAATCCTTACTATTGTGGAATTGCACATTCTTCTAAAGTTGAGTGAGGAAATTAGCTAGGACATTCTGATGGCCTTGAATATGGCAAATGGTAAATTTATAGTGTGAAACCCATTCTTGTCATGGAAGCAAATGACTGTCTGATGGCGTCTTCTTCTTAGGTTCACAGTAATGTCGCTTCTTGTTAATCTCTTCAATGGAGATAGCTCCCTAATAATGGTCACTAACATATGTCTGCAAAAGGTGCTAGCCTTTGTCAGGAATCTTAGGTGGAGTTTGACGGGCCTTCTTTAGGTGTTGTAAGGCTATGATTCATTCTATTCCCCATAGTGGTGGATGCCTGTTCAATAAGGAGAATAGTTGTGCAAATCTCTTATTCACACAAAAGGCCTGATAAGCCCAGTCAGATTTTGTATGCTCAATTAATCCTTACTGTAGTGGAATTGCACATTTCTTTTGGGTTAGTTTCAAATCACCAGGGTTCATATTTGAATGAGTAGCCTTGGTAGGATTGATGTCCTCATTCTTCTTATATGGGAGGTGGATAAAGAAGTGAGATTCTTCCATAAAGGGTGAGGATGTGAGAACTGTGCTCTAAGAATTAATCTTTTAGATCTTAATAAGAAGGTGGTACTTATGTGAGTTCAAACACGTTTCTAATGTCAGTGTAGGAACTGAAATTGGCTTGACATTTAATCCTTGTAGCAGGGATTTGGAGTGGAGATGCCTTACAGTAGACATTTATGTCAGTCAGAAGATTTGAGCCATGTAGATGGCTTTCAACGACTTTGACCCAAACTACACAGTTAGGGAGGATTTCCTTTTTATAATAAGACCAATCTTGAAAGAATTTCTATCAACAACAGTGAAATACTCATCATGTGAACTCCAAGTTTAGGAGGTAAAATGTTGGGCTTTAAAATACTTTTGCATGATGTAGTGCCCATATACCCAATAGTCGTAATAGGCCAATTATGCCTTGTTATGATATTTAAATATAGACATAAGGTCGAGAAATTGTGAGGGGTCTGGTATCTACCTTCAAGCACTTTGCTGTAACATGTATAACATGTCATCTTCATTATCTTCAAAAATTGGAGTACCCAAGGAGTCATACTCCTCTTCAGAAGAGTCAACGAGAATATTGAACTTGGTATCCTCATCTTCACTGGATTGTTCTTCAATGGGATCTTCAATGTTTCCATGATTATCATGGATAGGCATGATAACTTCTATAGAATCCAGTAGTTTGATATGTTGGATCCCGAACTTTTCTTAGAATTGCAAGTTAAAATTTGACTTGAAATGAGAAATTGGTGGTGAATTAGTCATATGTAAAGGAAAAGAAAATTCATGAATTTGAATGATTATGTTTAATGTTTTATGTGAGCAATGCTAGTTTGAACAAATTGAAATGATATTTTGAGGTTAATACATGAAATGAGTGTTTTTGAGTTTAATGAAATTGATGTGAGGTTGGGTAAATTTGTATGTGTTATGAAATTGATTAGTGAAAGTGTTAGAATTTGGAGAATTAAGAAAGTTTGACTTTTTGGGGATGAATAGTAGCAGAAAGTGAATTTGTAAGCTGAAATCTTTGTGAATTTTTCTTAGATGATTCAGGTAGAATTTGATAAAATAATCTTCATGAAAATTTTAGCTTCTGTTGAGAGCTTTCTATCGCCTTAAATTAGGACATTTTTTGATATCGAGATTGAAAGTTATGATCGTTCGAAGTTAAGGTTAATTCGGCTTTGTTTTGAAAATGTCCATAAGTGTACGTTTGTGTGTACTATGCTTTGAGGTGAATTTTGTACTGATGTATTTTGAATTGTATCAAGTAGCCTTATTGAAAGTTGTAGAGAAAGTTTATAGCTTTTCGATGATGTATAATATGTTATTTTTGATTGTGAAAATTGAGGGATGTGAAATTGTGAAGATTGGATGTGATATATGTTGACAAATTTCTGGGCAGAAACTTTAAATGAGAAATTGACCTAGTTAGAGGTTGCGATTGCTTTTAAGTTCTTCATCAAAGTTTTAGATTATGTTTTGTTGTTTCCAATGATGTAAAGTATGGAAATTTTGGACCATGGAATGTGAAGTTATGATTTTTAGAAGTTTCTGTTACTGTTTGGTATAATCATTAGTGAACAGAAACTTTGATTGGAAATTCGACTCCTTTAGAGGCCAAATTGATTTTTTTGTCCGTCATGAAAGTTGTAGGTTGCTTTTGGATCTTTTTATTGATATAAAATATGACATGTTTGGACCTTGAAGTTGAAAGATAAAAATTTTCGAAGTTAAGTTACTGTTTTGGGATGACTCGTAGGGGCAGTGACTTTGTTTTGTATTTTGACCACTTTAGAGACGGAATTGATTTTTCCAATGTTCATGGAAGTTGTAGAGCTTCCTTTCAGATTTCTTTTGATACAAAGTTTGTAAATTTTGGACTTCTTTGTAAAAAGTTATGAATTCTTTAAAGTCAGTATGCGTTTTGGAGCGACCTTTGTTTTGGCTGAGCTACCTTTGTTTTAGCCGAGCGGCCTTTGTTTTGGCCGACTAACCTTTGTTTATGTCAACCAACCTTCGTTTTGGCCGACCAACCTTCGTTTTAGCCGACTGTGTT
>JAJMLV010000229.1:11414045-11434379 GCA_027123465.1 Erythroxylum coca | reverse complement strand
GTGATATGGGTTCCGGACAGGAGGTTCGATGATTCTGATGTTTGATTGAGTATTATTGAAGTATTATAGGTATAGAAATGTGTATGATTATGCTGGGATTTCGGACAGGAGATCCGATGAATTGTGATATTTAAGCTGAAATATTGAAGTGTTAATTGTTTGAGAATTGATGGTATCTAGTTGTGTATGTGGGAGTTTTTAAGGCAAAAATAAGAATAAGATATATGTTTTGTTTAAAAGATGAGGAATGATGAATTTGAAAAAAATAAAATGATTTGAGGTTGTGGAATTGTTAAATTCCATTTAGATATTGGTATTGTTTTGAATGATGAAAAAGAAAGAAAGAAAATAAATTTATGTTTCGGATGGGAATAGACCAAAAGTGTTTTATGGGTTTCCAACGCTAATTTTTCTAAGATATGCGTTCTCGAATGTCGAAATTTGGCTTTCAGTGTGATTGATCGTTTTAGTTTCTTTGATTCCGAGGTTTTGTAAATCCGTTCTTTCGTTTTATCCGTTCCTTCGATTCTGCTTTTGATTTTGTTTCCGTTTTATGATTTTCGATCCGATTTGTGTTTCACATTTGTTTTGGCCCACTTTGGTTTTGAGATCCGTTCTGTCGATTTCGTCAGTTTTTTGTTTCGCTTTCTGTTTCTGTTCTGTTTTTTGTTTTTTTTCGGTTGGGGTCCGGTCTCAAAATCGAGTCCCAACATGATATCCCTTTTCATCTTATTAGAACATTGACTAGCATAATGTCAATAAGAGAAAACAATGATTTGACGATTTTGTTTGGGGATTTCTCCATTTGAAGAATTTGAAAAATCGTCATCTTTTTTTTTCTGAAGTGCTTATAGTTTTCTGAATAAGAAATGTGAGATTTGTGGAACTTGTTGTAGGAGAACTTTCTGTGATGATGTTTCCTCTTCGTATGACAATCACCGTCTTTTTTTTCCTTACAATTGATCTTCAAATAAGGTTTTTTTTCATACCTTTTTTACCAGAGGGCCGCCTTTAATCATGTTTTTGGAAAATACTTGTTGATCACATAGCTTGTCAAGAGAAGCCAAAGCGAGCTGATAGATTTCTCCAAGATATATATCTTTTATATCTATTTGAAATGGAGTAACAGTCCTTTATAATTCAGGTTGTAATTCTTTTGAAAGATGGGAAATGAATGTATAACGGAGATTAATATCGTTGAATCCGATGAGAAGATAATAACATTATGTCATACGTTGAAAATGTTTCTGTAGGTCTCTTCTATCTAGATAACAACACTTCATCTCAAAATATTCCTGCTTGATTTGCTTGTCAATGAGCTGAAAGTCACCAATGTCCCATTTGTGAATTACCCCACGTAGTAATCCAGCAGATGTGACTTAAATATACTGCAGTCATCGATAATCATCAAGACTTTGCCACCATTCTCGTAATGTGCAGTAAACCGAGAAGTAAACTCAGACAAAATATTATTTAATAGATGATTTGGTTAAGTCATTCGCAAGTCAATCTAAGTATCAAATTCATGGAGATGTTCTCTCTATTTTTTGGGTGGAATATCATCGAAGGTAAACCATGGTCCTAGGTCTAGTTAATGGTATTGGGACTATTGGTGGTGTGGTGTTAAGAGGTTTAGTTCCTATGGATTCAACTTTACTACCTCAAATAATTCAGAGGATTGTTTAGAGATGCTAGAATGCTCATATGGGTATTCTTCAACAGATACCTCATAGGGGCTGGTTACTACCTCAAATAGTTCAGAGGATTGTTTAGAGATGCTAGAACGCTCATATGGGTATTCTTCAACAGATACCTCATAGGGGCTGGTGTAAGAGTTGCTATGCATTCTTCTTCAGATATCTCAGGAATAGAGACTGGTGCAATAGTTGCTATGCATTATTCTACAAATATCTCAAGAATAGAGGCTAGTGCAATAGTTGCTATGAACTCTGTTTGAGGAGCTTTATCCTTCTAGTGGATTGTAAAGGTTAAGGTTTTAGTGGTAAAGAAGAAGAAGTTTTGATTTGTAAAGGTTTTGCCCACGAACCAGTGGATTCAACGGGCTTATTATATGATGGTGATGGTTCAGGAGACTTTTCAGGTTTAGGTTTGGAAGATCTTGTCGATTTAGGCTTAGTAGTGGTAGGATAGATATGCTTTCCAATTAAAGGATATTTCACCTTGAATACCTTTTCGTAGTCAGCTGCTTCAGGATATGTTGGTAAAGAATAGATGGGTTGGATAACTGTTGAAGTAGGATAAATGTGTTGGATAACCAGAAAAGATGTGGGATAGGCTCCATAAACAGTCCTGAACTGTTTTTTCTACATGTCAACTTCCATTCGTTAAAGTACTTCTTTCACCTTTATAAGTTCTTGCTCTTTAGTGGTGAAGTTAGGGACAAAATACTAAGTGTCAACATATCTTCGTAGATCAGCAACAAGTTAGGCATTTGACCTTTTAGTGATTTATGCAAGGATTGGATTTATGAGGAGACTATTGACTCGTTGGTGAGTAGCCTATGTTTATTAATGAAGTCCATTAAGTTTAGAATCAATCCGTTGAAGGACTTTGTTTTGGGCTAAAGCATTATCAGTCTGGCAGTTGAGGGTTTCATTAACAGGATTTTAGATCATAGTTCCATAAGAAATAATTCCTGTAGCACAAATATAAGGGTTAGAGATAATCCTATTATGACAATTAATGTGTCTCTCCATTGGCAGAAAGTCTTCTTCATATGGGTTGACCATCATGCAAGGAATGAGAATTGGAGTAGGAACAATAGGAACAGAAGGAATCGCTCACTGAGGATGTTTAGAGATTGACTCTGAATGGAATAAATTTTCTTTGTCAACAACTTTGAGCAATGCTCGAACATTTATGGGTCTTAGTCTTGGATTGTCAATCCAAGGTCTACAATCATCATCATGGTCATCATAGTGATATGAGTATTGTTGAGAAGAATGACAACGATAAATGTTTCTTTGTTTGTTCTTCTTCTTCCTTCGTCGCCGATTATAAAGCTCATTATCATTACTATCTAGTTCATGATTTTGACAGACGTCATAGTTTGGTTCACATTTGGAGGGATCAACATCTCAGATAAAATGTCCACGTTGATGGCTAACACAGACGGATTCTTCAGCAGATTTAAAGTAATAGATTGGAGGTCCATTTTTGCCTTCAGTATGTGAAAACATCAATTGAAACATCAAAATAGGACTAGATGTAGTTGAGGGTCTAAGTTGATCTTCATTAGGCTTAGTGTAGATGGATTTCACAGTTCCATATTATAAGATCTTTAGCAGAGGAGGAGTGGTAGTATGAAAAGAGTGTCGATGAGGAGCATGAATCATCTTTTAGTAATTTATGATCTATTTAATTGGCATCAACTTTTCAAGCTCCATCAATGGTAGCTACTTCGGGATCTGAATGATCGTAGTCTGATCATGACCATGTACAATACATCTGAAGCAAAATTACGAAAATTAAGATCTATGACATAATTCTGCAAACGATAGATCATATGGTCATGTAAAATGACCATAACAGCTGTAGGATCTTGTTATACTCCAATAATCTAGATCTGAACTTGGAGTCTCTCAGATAAAGTAGGATCATTAAGCCTATTCAAATCAGGGGCAATAGTGAGGATGACACTTCTATTATTAAAGGTTATCAGCATAGTACCAATTAAGGTGTTTTGGTACATAGTACAGGCAGTGTCAAGAAGAGAGATGCCAATTATAGCAGGAATGCCTTTTCTTCCATAAAGGGTGAAAACAAGATGAATAACTACAACATAAAGTTGTGTATGATTTTGTTCTCTTCAAACAAAGATGAGCTCTTTTGGAATTTCTAGCTTTGCATACTGCTTGTCATAGTAGCTTTTAGACTACATTGTTCTAGACAGAAACTTTTGATGATTTCTTTAACTTTTGGACAATGGGTAGAAAGAATAGTTTATATACTTCTTGTTCAAGAATGATCACGAGAATATATACTATAGAGATTGAGTAAAAGTAAGGAAGTATAAGAAATACAAATTTATGCAAGAAGATGGATAATTTCTACAAGATTTTCTATTTTATTAGAAAATGTACACTTAACATGAGAAGGGAGATTGACAATAGAAAAAGGTAGAAGAAAGATAAACAAGATCACTTAGTAGGGTATTCATAGCTTGAGAACTCTCCTTACTCACTCCCATCAGGATTACTGAAGTCAAGATCTTCTGTGACAAAATTTTTAGAATTGTATTTCTTTCTATATAGCGAAAAAAGTATACATTTTTTCTTATATTTTATGTAAATTTAGGTTATTTTTATAATATTTTATAATATATTTATAATTAAATAAAAACATTTTAATTGAGAAAGTTAATAAAATTTGATAAAAATTTGTATATACATTTATTAATTAAATATTAATATAATTAAAATTATAAATTCATAACAATCGTGTTTACATAACTAAGTTTAACTTTTAAATTTCATAATAGTTACGAATTAACCTAATAAAAATATATAAAATTTAAGATAATTAAGTCTGAAGGTTAAAATCGTGAAATTCAAACAGTGAGTTTACTCAAAACACTGAAACAAGTCATGAATAATTATCAGGTATTTATTGTTCTACCTTCGCTTTCACTCCGAAACTCCTTCAATTGCTTTCTGATTTCTATCAATTAGTCGAGGAAATCAGCAGAGTTATGTCTGGTTGGTTCCATTTTCCATCTGAAGTATTTGTATTTTTTCTCTCTGTGAAAAAGAATTATCGGAAGGCCAAATGAGGCGATTTCAGTTTCTAGCCGGTTACGGCCGCCGTGCTGTCATGGCGTCACCGTATGCCGGGATTTTGCGTGAATACTGCGGCGGAAACCTTCAATTTGACGCCTTGGTGGACAAGGTAGTTGAGTTCTGTAAACCCAATTTGTTTATATTTACTGAACTTGTTATGGGTTTGTCTAGAAGTGGAAAGTTGAACGAGGCATTTTTGGTATTTAGAATCGTTAGAAATTTGGGGATTCAATTGAATGAGTTCATATATGCTATTTTGGCTGATGGATTCTGTAAAAGAGGAGATTTTGAGATTGTCTATCAACTGCTAGCTGAAAGGGAGAAGAAAGGGATTGGTCATTGTTATCTTACTTGCAACACCTTGGTCAATTGCTTATGCAAGATTGGGAGGACGTCTGATGCAGATGAATTCTCAAAAAAGATACCAGCAGATGTTTTCACATACACCACACTTTTAAAGGGCTATATCCAGGAAGTGAATGTTGTAGGAATTCTAGGTATTAAACGTAGAATAGAAGAAGCCGGAATTATCATGGATAAAGTTATGTGCAACGTACTTATTAAGGCACTTATTGTTGCGGGTGTGCTTGAAGATGCACAAGCGATGTACAACAGAATGCCAGAAATGGATTTGACTGCTGATTGCATTACTTATTGTATAATGATTGATGGATATTGCAAAGTAGGGCAAATTGATAAGGCACTTGAAATATTTGATGAGTTTAGGACGACATTGGCTCCTTCACTTCCATGCTATAATTGCATGATTAATGGATTGTGCAAGAATGGTATGGTGGATCTGGCTACAGAGATATTTATTGAACTCTATGAAAAGGGTTTGACTTTGAATTTCAACACTTATATGAAATTGTTAAAGGAAATTATTAAGCAAGACGCCTCTCAAGGACTCCTAAATCTGATTTGCAGAATCAAGAATGTTAGATTGGACATTTTTTGTTTGATTTGTAATGATGCTATCATTTTGTTGTGCAAGAGAAAATTTACCATGGCTGCTACTGAAATCTACGTAGTGGCAAGAAGGAATCAAGCATGCTTGACAAGTAAGTCTTATTATTTGATTATAAGAGGACTTATTTGCGATGGAAATTTTCGACTGTGTCAGCCTGTTTTGGGAACCTTCATAAAAGAATATGGCCTTTTTGAGCTTAAATTAAGCAAGATACTGTTGCAGTACCTGTGCTTAAAAGATGTTACCAGGGCCCTTTATTTTCTCAACAAGATGAAGGAACGAAATCCTGATGTTTCTTTTCTCGTTAGTGTTTTAAAATCAATGGCAAAAAGTGGTAGAGCTTTAGATGTATATAAACTTGTCACAGAAGCTAATGATAATTTGCCAGTTATGGATGTTGCTGATTATTCTCTGATAATTGATTGCCTCTGCAAAGGAGGACATCTTGTCAAAGCTGTAGATCTCTGTTATTTTGCTGAGAAGAAGGAAATCGATCTTAACATAATTACTTATAATACAGTTTTACATGGTTTGTGTCAGCAGGGCTGCCTTTTTGAAGCCTTTCGGCTATTTGATTCATTAGAGAGGATCAACTTGACTCCTTCAGCAATTACTTATGGAATACTGATTGATGCTACATCTAAAACAGGATATCTTCTGGATGCCAAAAGATTATTTGAAGGTATGATCATTAAGGACTATGAAGTAAATACTCGTATCTATAATTCGTTTATTAATGGATACTGCAAGTTTGGTGAATTAGAGAAGTCCTTGGCCATGCTGGATGATATGAAAGCCAAATGTGTTAAATTTGATGAATTTACTGTGAGTTCTGTGATCAATGGTTTTTGTCAAAAAGGGGACATGGAGGGGGCTCTGAGTCTTTTTTCGGAATTCAAAAGGAAAGGCATATCTCCTGATTTATTGGGTTTTTTGTATTTGATAAGGGGGCTGCATGCCAAAGGGAGGATGGAAGAGGCAAAGAGCATTTTGAGAGACATGCTTCTGTCACGATCTGTTCTTGAAATGATAAATAAGGTCAATACTGAGGTTGAAACTGAATCTGTAGAGAGTTTTCTGGTCTTCCTATGCGAGCGAGGAAGTATCACTGAGGCAATTATAGTTCTCAATGAGGTCGCCTGTATGTTCTACCCAGTTTGGAAGTGTTCTGGTCCTAATTGTGAATCACAAGAACTGCCAATCCCTTCTGACGCTGAGGCATCTAGCTCAATTCAGGTGACTGTATCATCCTCAGGGAGAACATATCCAGATCATGCATGCTCTGATGTGAAAGTTGATAGCAAAGTGGAAAACTCTGATATTCTGGGAAGATTATCACAATTGGATGACTTTGACTCTTACTATTCCATGATTTCTTCACTCTGCTCGAGAGGGAAGCTACTAGAAGCTAATAGATTAGTGAAGAAGACACTTGCTAGCTTGGATAACGATTGTTAAAGTCTTGGCCTCTACAAATACGTTGCTTTTTCCTCTTCTTTAATGGCAGAAGAAGCACGTGTCTTTAATGGCAGAAGAAGTATGTGTTCTTCTTTTCGGGTGAATTCAGGATATTTATTTGTGCTCTTGCAATTCTATATTCCCCTGTGAGTGTTCTAGTATAAAGTTGAGAAATAAAGTTTTATGTGATTGGATTTTCTTTCTCTTGGTCATTTAGAAATTCTAACAACTCACTTTAAGGTAAGTAAGGTCAGTCGGCAAAAGCATGTTTAAAAATCTAAATGTTTTTCAACATTCAGAGGAGTACAATCTAGTGTTGCTTGCTGTCCAAAAGATCTATCCCTATTGTTTAGATTCCTCAGTTATTCGCATACAACCATTTTTAATTCCATTCTTCCTCTTGTACTGATTCCTTTTCCCCTTCTCTTTTACTTTTGGTGTGTCTTTCAGAGAGTTTTTCATGGTTCAATTACAGGTGCAATAAATAACTATTATCTACTGCAACCAGTTGTCTATATACTTCTTCATAAGGATTATAGTTTAATAATTCTTCATCAGCTCCTATTTCGTTTCCACATTTTTGTGATACATTTTCACGCTCCTATGCAGGCATTCCAATTGTTCGCTCAAAAGGTGGATGCAATTTCTTGTGATTGGTCACCACAGCCTTGTTCCTAGAGTAATGCTGCTTTCATCTTTATTTTTCTTGGGTTGTCTTGTGGTATTATTTTAGAGTTCTTGTCCTTGCTACACATTATCACTGGGAAATGTACTCCTTTTCATTAGCTGGAAGACAGGACTTGAAGTTTAGCAATGCTATGTTTGCAAGGCCGTCATGCGGCAATCTAGATGCAGCAACAAGAGGTTCAACTTTGTCACTATTCCTTTGACACCAGATACCATATGGACGACGCTTCATTAAATCTCCAAGCTAATTTATATGGAGATCCAAACTCTAGGTTTGTTTGCAAGTTTAGGTTTCTCGTTGTAATGTTTCTTGATTTGGATATATGTCATCTCAATTGTGGCTTTTATCTATGGTGTTTAGTTACAATAGATGTGATTGGCAGACAGAACCAGAAAAGGTTGCATGTCTTAGCGTCAAGAAGATGGGCTGTAATAAATGTCCAAACTGTGGGTATTGATTCAAGCCTATCGAACGCATAGAATTGTTACATTTAGGAACCGGGTTTGGGTAGGAATCTTGGATGTAAGAGTCGCTTAATATATATGGAGTGAATTTCATGAAAGCTCAGTGACTTTGAATTGATTGGCATATTGAGTTATAGCTACTAGCGGAACAGTACAGCGTCATGCATGATCTCTGGAATGGTGCCGCGCAGCAGGAGGCCAGCCCTAACCGATACCGGGATGTACATGTGGTTTAGTAGTGCACACTTACGAACAAGTAATATGAGAAATGGTAACTACAAATAATGACTTTTGCTTGCTAGCCAAAATATTTGGAGGGAGTTGTAACTGAATACTTGATTCGTCCTCACATATAATGAAATGTCAAATACATGTACTTTGAATATTCTTGTTGCTTTTCTGTTTTGTGTGTATAATTCTATGTTTTTCTCGCGGGAACTAGTTTGTAGTTGGTAATTAGTATCTATACGCACAAGGTTTTCCGTTCTGTGAAGATCAGGGAAAGGTCATCAATTATGTGCAGTTTTTTTTTTGTATTTTACAAAGACGATGTTTTATGATTCAAAATTGTAACCTTTTGTAAACTTATTAGTTAGTTAAGACTCACCCTCTGTAGATGGTAATTGGTATTAAGTATTATTGCCGATGCATGAAGTCTAAAAGTGTGGAGTACTTGAAAATTTGTGATGTAATTTGCTTATTTTCTTTTGCAGAAACTGCCCATGATATTTTCTTTGTTCTTTTATCACAAAGTAGCTGAAAATCAAACCTGGCATACAGAGGTGGGAGAAATTGCAAAGTAAGCTACTGCTGCTGCTTATTGGAAATTTAATTTTCTTATTGCAGGGTTGTTTTAGGTATGCATTTACAGAACTTAAAAGTAAACAAAATAGCAAATCATTTCATTTGTACGTTCATAAATTAAAAAAAAAAGTATAAGAAGAAGGAAAAGGGACGTCCAACCAATAGAGGTAACGGCAGATCGAATGGAGGGTTGCGATTGTTTGTGTCACAGAAGGCAATAGGTGGAACAGAAGATTTCAAGCCGTAACAGCATTAGCAATACAATTTGCTGTGTTGTTTTCGTTTTCTTATATTGACAAATGTTAGTTTTGGTGGAGTATGACCGATCAATTGGGAAAATAAACTTCCCATAACCCATCCAAAACCACGTGTCGACGCCTTATCCTTTTGACCCTTTCTTTCCTTTAAATCTCAGCCATACCCAGGACAAGTTGTCAAGTGGGTGGTCGGTCGGACTCGGACATTTACGCTGCGCACGAAGTACGTGTTTTATAACCGTGGATCTAGGGAGCAGATCTGCTGTTCCATTCTGCTGAATAAAAACAGTAGATCTGAGGCCGTGGATCTAATCTATGGCTCGCATCGCACTTTTTGTGTCTTATTGCAGGTGTCAGTCACAGAATTGACTCGTCTGTATGCCGCGTTGTGGTCTGGGCAAGGAAATCGGGTGGTGTGGGCCTACTACACGCCCCGTTTCTGTAGATGTTACTTCCCAACTCAAATTACCTTATCCCCCCTGTCTTACTCACCTCATTTGCCTTTTCTCGAAAGCCCCAAAAAACAAAGAGAGAGAGATCTTTTAATTATATATTTTGAGATGAGACATGGAGAATATATTCTCTGATAAGTTGTTCAATGTATGTACATGAAATCAAGAACTTAGAGAAGTATAAATAACTGTGTTTTTTGTGAAATGTAGGGAGGGAAAAAGAAAACGGTGAGTCAATCTCTCGCTAGTCACTGCCATTGATCTATGAATGTTAGTTGGCGGAAAATGAAATTGGATTAGACATAAATGTATTTATATTATTCCTCCTATATAATACACATTTAGATAATTAAGGAAAATTCAAAATTCTTAACGCCACGCGCACTCCCACTATTCTTATATGGGATTATTAGTTGCAGTCCAGTCATAATAATAAAAGAAGGAAAAACAAAAAAAACAAAAACGAAACTGCCGGGGAGGAGAGACGAGAGAGAGATAAAGAATGTGGCGGATAGCTTGGTGGTTTGGAGCGTCAACGCACAGAGCGGCCAGGCCGGCGTCATCCTCGAGGAGGAGCACGGTAGCGTCTATAGCCGTAACTCACTTGTGGCTGCCCAACGAATCATGTATAGATTTTGATTCATTACCAACAACGACGAAGACGACGACAACAACCTGTTTATCGACATCATCCTTATCTTCTTCTTCTTCTTCTTCATACTTGGGATTGAAGATGCAGCCTAGCCTCCTAATTTCATGTTTTTCTACTTCCTCCAACACATCATCGTCTAATACTAGTACTATTGATGTTACATCTGACTATAATAACAACACAGCATCTATTGGAAAAGTCAATTCTTCAAATCTGACATGTGAAGAGGCCAAAAGGTTAATGAGGTTAGTGAATGTGGAGGAACTGAAGGTGAAGCTAGGAATGGAAGGGAAGGAGGTGATTGCTTACTCAGAGTTGATAAAGGCATGCCAATCAATGGGCGTCGCCAGATCTTTGGACGAGGCTCGCACTTTTGTTCGCATCCTTGACGACGCTGGCGTCATCCTTCTCTTCCGAGACAAGGCCTACCTTCATCCCGACAAGGTCTCCTTCTCACTCTGCTTTGTTCATTCTAGTTTTTACAACTTATTCGTTATTTGGCTTTATCGTCAATAATCTCTCTCTCTCTCTCTATTTTGAATGATATCCCTTGGGAAGTTTTTTTTTTTAATTTATAATTTCGAAAACTAGTTAGTTTGATAAAGATTTCTTTGGAGCCATACTTAAGGATGTTTTGTAGAACAAGAATTTTGTTGAAGTTAAATGAATAAAATTAGTTTATTGGTCCCCTGGTGACTAAAGGAATTTAGCCAAGTAAGCTTATGATACTACATGACGCTGATGAAGCGTTATGTTAAAGGAAAATGGATCCTGATTTGTAATAGCAAGTGTGCTGCAGCATTACTGACCATTAAGGGCTTCATCTCATGTTGACTTCTTTGAACTTAGGAAGCTTCAGCTCTAATTTCTATCTCTTGTTGCCATCATTACAATATGTATTGAATGCTTATTCTGGCTCCAAAATATTTTAACCGAGAATGTGTAGCTTTCTCATTCAGGAATGATATATTCTCACATTTTAACACTGACGCTTACATCTTACCTATTAAATATGTGAAACGGTATCATCGTGTAGAAGGTTGGTAATTTTAGAAACCATGTGAATTAAGTGTGCAAAAGGAGTGGGTACATAAAAGAGTCTCATCTGCCACTTGATACTTTATTTTTGTATATCAACCTGTAAGAAGTGGCAACAAACCCATCTGGTGGCTACATAGGACAGTTAGATTTTTCCATAATTCAGACTAGAAGTTCTATGCACAAAAAGTAAACCGTGTTCAAATAATCTCGTCTGGGTTTATTTAAAGATCCCCTCTCCTAGGATGATGCCTGCATTGCCTTCACCATGATTATTGTTTTGCTTGAATCTCTGTGACACTAGATCTTTGTGCAAGCAGAGGCTTGCTTTTTGGTATACTTATATATGCATGCTTGTTATACATTGATACAACCGCTAAAATTGTGTTAAGACTGTCTGCTAAGTCTTGTGGCAGATGCTTGCTTTATGGTATCCTTAGGTATTCTTACTTGTCTGGTGCATGAATGCGTTAGCTTAAAATGCAGTAGACTTTCCCTTTTATTTCATTCTAGGTCTGAACGGGATTAGAGGAAGAATGCATTTATTGCATTCCTTAGTGTGTCATCCAGACAGAAGTCTAAGACTTTAGAGGTATGTGTAGTATTGAAAACTTAGAGAACTTATGCATGTTGAGGTTCCATATTGCTAATTCTCAGCCATTGTTGAACTTACATGTTTATCTGCTGAAGATGTAGTTGCCACCTACTTGAATTTGTGGAAATATGCTTACGACTTCTAGGATATGTGTGGAACATCTATGCTTTGAGATCTTTAGCAGCACACTAGAAATATGCTTACGACTTCTAGGATATGTGTGGAACATCTATGCTTTGAGATCTTTAGCAGCACACTATGCCTTAAATAGGAACTTTAAATCAGAAATGATAGTTAAAAGCAAAAGAAACAATTTTACATGCTGCTTCAGGGTTGCTATGATCCAATGCATGATAAAGAGAAGTGTCCGCAGCCCTAGCTTTTGATGTTTTTCTTATTTGTTTTTGTTTGTCTTCCATATATGATTTTGGATAATTCAGTTTATTGATCCTCCTGATGAAAGATTTTTTGGGTTTTCTATTTAGGTAGTAGATCTGGTTAGAAGAGCAGTTCCCCTAGCTTTGACTCCTGAAGATGATCCAATGAGGAATGAGTTAAAGATGCTGCAGGAGAAGAAAGAGGAAATTGACATAATGGCACATAAACAGGTGCGGTGTATTCTCTGGGGTGGACTTGCTATGGGTGTGCTGCAAGTTGGACTGTTTTTCAGGCTAACGTTCTGGGAATTTTCATGGGATATAATGGAGCCTATTGCATTTTTCACTACTACTACTGGGATAATCATTGGCTATGCATATTTTCTGTTCACTTCCAGAGATCCAACTTATCAAGACTTTATGAAGAGACTATTTCTTTCGAGGCAGAGGAAATTGTTCAGAAAACATAATTTTGATGTGGATAAATTCAAGGAATTGCAGAAGAAATGCAAGGTACCTCTAGATATCACTACCTCTGTTAAAAATCGTGTTGGAGTGGACCTAGGTCTAGAGGATGCCTTACACAAGGACTAATGTTCTCCTAAAGGTTCCTCTGGTGGAAATTTTCCAACTAATTGATTTGAACTTATTTCATTTACCATCTTGCTGCTGCCTGTTTTGTCAAGGGCTGGGCAAGCAATTATCTTTTAGCAATTTGCTACACATTTCAGGTTTTTCATAACTACAGTTTACAGATTCTGCTCTCCTACAGAATGTTTGAGATTGTTGGGAAATAAAAACAAAGAACATAAATAAGTAGAAAGACTAGAGATGCTAAGGGGGAGAGTCTTTACTTTCTTACTGCCTTGAGAATAAAAGGGCTACATAAGGCTTAATATATAGGCTTACAGGTGAAGTAAATAATGGAAAAGGAAACGTGTCCTTCGTTAATGGAAACGTTCATCCATTGTCATAAATCATAACACATGAAATATCAAAAGACAAAAGCATAATAATTGACCCCCTCGTTTCCTAACTGCTCTTAGAAAACAGGCAGTCACAAAGTTTCGAAGCGTTATTCAACACTCCCTCGTACTTTAAAATTGCAAACTCCAAGTTTCTG
This sequence comes from Erythroxylum coca, assembly GCA_027123465.1. Lineage (NCBI taxonomy): Eukaryota > Viridiplantae > Streptophyta > Magnoliopsida > Malpighiales > Erythroxylaceae > Erythroxylum > Erythroxylum coca. The sequence continues at coordinate 11,420,702 of JAJMLV010000229.1, read as the reverse complement.
TTGAAGTAATTATGTTTGGCCAATGAAAGTGTTATGGCCGTATATTATGGACTAACTCTCGCTTAGTTCCATGGGTATTCTTAAGTGGAATTGTTTATTGATTCTGCAATGATGGTGTCAAGTATCACTAATGAACAAAGTCAGCTAGCTAATACGTTGATTCCAGCCATCAAAGAGTTGATGTCTAGGAATTGGGTAGTGCGGGTGTATTTAGGAAAAGCAATTGTTGTACGGATTTGTTAGCTAATTATAACTATCGTCTACCTTTAGGAGTTCACAGGTTTTGTGATGTCTTTGAGGGCCTGTCTTCGTTATTGTTTGCAGACTTAGTTGAGGTTTTCTTGCCTTGTGTTATTATTATGTAGTTTTCTTCTTTGGGCTTACGTCCCGTTTCTTAAACAAAAAAAAAAAAGAAAGTGCTTTGGTTAAAAAATTTATAACTTATTCGTTGGTCTTTTTGTCATTGCAATCATTGCCTTGTTACAAAATATTTTTATTGCTTCTTGAACATGATGAACATCAACAAACAACCTTCTCAACCAAATGGCTTGACATGTTGCAGAGGTTACAGCAACATACTCTACTTCCAATGATGATAATGTGATCACATATTATTTCTTTGATCTCCAATAAACTAATAAATTGTTGTAGATCCTGAGTTGAAAACATGGCCAAAGGTGCCTTTTCTAATCATCTACACATCTTGCCCAATTATTGTCACTATATCTGAACAAGTTGAATTTTGCTTTCTTTGAATACCAAAGTCCAAAATCAACGGTTCCAATTATGTAAGGTAGCGCCTTTTTTGTTGCACCTAGATGTTGTCCAGTAAGATTATGCATATACCTAGATAGTAAACTCACAAAATACACAATATCTGGTCAAGTATAGGTCAAATAATTCAACGCACCTATCAAGCTTTTGTTGTAACTCAGGTTAACAACCTCTGTACCATCTTCAAGCAGTAATTTTTTATTTGTATTCATAGGTGTAGCTTCCACTTTACATTTGTGCACGCCAAACTTAAATAGAAGATCTTTCACATATTTTCGCTATGAGAGAAATATCCTATCTTGGGTTTGCTTCACTTCAAATCCAAAGAAATATTGCAGAATCCCTAAATCTGTCATTTCAAATTCTCTTTGCATGCATGATTTAAATTTAGCAATTAAAATGTTAGAAGATCTCATATCAATCATGTGATCTATATAAAAGTAAACAACTAAGAATTCACCATTATCATGCTTTTCATATATAATGTGAGCTCATTTTCACTCCTGACAAATCCATTTTTCAAGAAATATGAGTCAACTTTTTTATACCATGCTCGTGATGTTTGTTTTAGCCCATAAAGAGCTTTCTTGATCTTGTAGACTTTGTATTCTTGCCTGCTAATAACAAAGCCTTTAGGTTGACATATGTAGACTCCTTCTTCTAACTCCCCATTTAAAAACACAGACTTCACATCAAATTGATAAACAAGCAAATTCAATCTAGCTGCTAGAGATAGAAGAATTATCATCATTTCAATGCGAGCAACAGATGAAAAGGTTTCGTCAAAGTCAATACCTTGATGTTGTGTATATCCTTTAGCCACGAGCCTTACTTTGAACCTCTGTAAGATGCCATTTGCATGATGCTTTATTTTGAATACCCACTTCAGTCTAATAGGAGTCTTCCCTCAGGTAAATCAACCAATTCCCATGTTTGATTGTGCTCAATTGCCCTCATTTCTTCCATCATTATTGCTTGACATTCTTCATTTTTAGCAGCTTCCTCAAAGAACGTAGGTTCTGTCACATATAAAGCAAAACTACAGTTTTCATAAATTTCAGCCAGTGATCGAAACTTTTTGGAGTGAAATCATATGTAGAGCTGGACGAGGAGCTTGTTAACGATGAACTGCTACTGTTGCTGTGTGAAGTAGGATTACTGCCTAGTAAAAAAACTGAGTTACTGGCTGAAGATGTTGGAGAGTTAGTTTCACCATAATGAGTTTCTAAAATTCCTGGTTCTTGTGGTTTTGTCATTGCAGGAGTGTCTTTCGAGGGTACTGTTGTTGCTACTTCGTTGCTTTCCTCCTATGTCCAGCTTGGCTTTTCATTAAATTTGACATCCTTAGTAGCAATCACTTTACCACTCACATGGTTATATAGCTTATATGCCTTGGATTGAGGGCTATAGGAAACAAAAACACAATTTTCTAATTTTTCATCAAATTTAGATCGAGATTTAACCAAAGCATATGATACACAACCAAAAATTCGTAAGTGGCTTACCTTGGGCTTATGACCTTTCCTTACCTCATATGGAGTCTTATTATATACTACCTTTGTATGAGAGATATTGAAGATATAAACAGCTATAGCCACTACCTCTGCCCAAAAATGCTTTAGAATATCTCTTGCCTTCATCATGTTTTTACCCATCTCGATAATGGTACGATTTTTCGTTTCATCACACCATTTTGCTTCGGTGTATAAGGTGTTGTGAGTTCTCTATGAATGTCATTATCCTCACAAAAAACATTGAATTCATTTAAAACAAACTCGCTACCTCGATTTGTTCGAAGTATCTTAATCTGACACCCACTTTGCTTCTATACCAAGGGCCTAAATTTCTTGAAATTCTCAAAAGTTTCATATTTGAATCTTAAGAAATATACACAACTTATACGTTTATAATAATTAATAAAGAGTAAAAAAATATCAACTCCCATCTAAGGACTCAACTGACATGGGACCACACAAATCAACATGTACAAGTTCAAGATAAGATCCCTCCAAACCTTACTTATAGGAAATGGCAATGTGCTTTGTTTTTCATACACATATCCTTCACAAAAGCCAAGATTATCAATTTTAGGCAACCCAACATCCATGGTTTTATTGTCTAACAGTTGTAATCCTTTGATATTCAAATGACCATATATCAAATGCCATAACTTAGCTTATGCACTTTCTTTATCAATCAATGCACAACTTTCACCACCAAGTGACACATCCAACGAAAACATTTTATTTGAGGTCATTTGAGTATGAAATTTTTTTCTACCAAATTTCTTGTCATGGATACTATAGGAATCATTACCAAACATAAAGGAATAACCATCTCAACAACTATCCAACACTTAATAGATTATGAAATAAAGAGGGAACATACTACACATTATAGAGAAGCTTTATGTTACCATGTACGGTTTTGATAGCAACCATACCTTTGCCTTTAGCTTTGACTGGATTGGTATCTTTGAGTCGAACTTCTGATCTCGTCAACTCATCAAGGTACTTGAACAACAGCCTCTCACCGTAAATATAGTTATAGCAACCACTGTCAGTAGAACAAATAACAATGGTCTCAATATCCATAGTGGAGTAAGCCATGAACATATTGCTTTCCCCTTGAGGTGTCTAGGTGAAATTGACATGCTTCTATTCATCCTTTTGTTTAATCCAACAATCAACCTCCTTGTGCTCATATCTCTTGCAGTAGAGACATTCACTAGCAAATTGACTTTATCCTCCTCCAAGGCCACGACCTCGACCAAGATAACCTCCTCTACTTTGCCTTCTACCTCCTATATTGTCTAAATTTTTATATGCTGAAGTTTTTGACTTACCTTTAGGATGAGACCTCCCTTTACTTAAAAAGCCTTTTCTTCGGTTTTTCCACTAGACCTATTCAACCTATCTTCATGTGCTAATAAAGAACCCATTAGTTCATCAAATGTGTAGATAGATAGGTCTTTAGTCTCCTCAATAGCAACAACTATATGATTGAATTTTAAGGTTAAACTCCTTAAAACCTGCCCACAACAGTTTCATTGCCCATATTTTCACCGTATGACTTCATACAATTGACAATTCCAGATACTCTAGAGAGATAATCTTGCATAGACTCTTTTTTTTGCATTGAAAATAACTCAAAATCACGATGAAGAATTTGTAATTATATCCTAATTATTTTCTTATCTCCCAGGTATTCTTGTTTGAAAATTTCCTATGCTTCTCTGAAAGTACTAGCTGCTGCGATTCGGGACTATCATTAAGAGCTTGCTGAATGAGGAACAAGGCCTTTGCATCCTTCTTTCAATTATCCTTTAGTTGTTGGTTGGGCTGTTTTGGATCGATATCTTCAAACCCCTTCTTTACCAAGTCCTAAAGTTCTTGAGACTTGAACATAATTTGCATTTTCAAACTCTAGACATGATAATTTTGCCCCTTAAAAATTGGAATTAGGGACTGAGATGTTGTCGTAGAGCCATTTGCTGCCATGAATGAATTTTTTTCTACTCACTAGTGTTTCACACTGTAGTTGACTCTCTTTGGTTTTCGAGGTGGAAAGAAGAAAAAACCTAGGGACTTGAGTTTTGTTTCTCTCATTTGTGGACTAATCACAATTCTTTAGACCCCACTTTCTCACTTACTTTACTAATTCTCCCTAGTGATCTCTGACCTCCCCTCCTTTTTTTAGTGGATTTGTCCTGGTTATGGGAGAAGGAAAAGAGATTGCTTGTGCTCTTCCTCTCTCTCTAATACCAAAAACTTGTTGGGAAATAAAAACAAAGAACATAAATAAGTAGAAAGACCATAGATGTTTACAGGAGAGAGTCTTTACTTTCTTACTGTCTTGAGAATAAAAGAGCTACATAAGGCTTAATATATAGGCTTATAGGTGAAGTAAATAATGGAAAAAGAAACATGTCCTTCATTAATGGAAATGTTTATCCGTTGTCACAAATCATAACAGATGAAATATCAAAAGACAAAAGTATAATAATTGACCCACTTGCTTCCTAATTGCTTTTAGAAAACAGACAGTCACAAAGTTTTGAAGCGTCATTCAACACTCTCTCTTACTTTAAAATTACAAACTTCAACTTTTTTCGAAGTGATTATAATTGGCCAATGAAAGTGCTTTGGTCAAGAAATCTGCAACTTGTTCATTGGTCTAACAAAACTTCAGCTCTATGCCTCCTTTTACAGTGAGACTCTGAATAAAATGATACCTAATATTGATGTGCTTTGTTCAGCTATGAAAAGCTGAATTTTTTGTCATTGCAATGATTCCTTGTTGTTACAAAATATTTTTATTTCTCGAACATGATGAACATCAACCAACAACCTTCTCAACCAAATGGCTTGACATGCTGCTGAGGTTACAGCAACATAATCTACTTTTAATGATGATAATGTGATCACATCTTGCTTCTTTGATGTTCAATAAATTGCTGCAGATTCTAAGTTGAAAGCATGGCCAGAGGTGCTTTTTCTAATCATCTACACATCATGCCCAATCCCTATTACTATATTTGAACAAGTTGAATTTTGCTTTCTTTGAATACTAAAATCCAAATTCAACGGTTCCAATCCAAAATCAACAGTTCCAACTATGTAGGGTAACACCCTTTTTGCTGCACCTAAATGTTGTCCAGTAGGATTATGCATATACTTGGACAATAAACTCACAAAATACATAATATCTGGTCAAGGATGGGTCAAATACAACCTACCTATCAAGCTTTTGATGTAACTCAAGGTAGCAACCTCTGTACCATCTTCAAGCTGTAATTTTTTATTTGTACTTATAGGTGTAGCTTCCACTTTACATTTGTGTATGCCAAACTTAAATACAAGATCTTTCACATATTTTCTCTATAAGAGAAATATCCCATCTTGGGCTTGTTTCACTTTAAATCCAAAAAAATAATGAAGAATCCTTAAATTTTTCATTTCAAATTCTCTTTGCATGCATGATTTAAATTCAATAATTAAAATGTTAGAAGATACCATATAAATCATGTCATCTATATAAAAGAAAACTAAGAATTCACCATTATCATGCTTCTTCACATATAATTTGAGCTCATTTTCATTCCTAAAAAATCCATTTTTCAAGAAATATGAGTCAATTTTTTTATACCATGCCCGTGATGTTTGTTTTAGCCCATAAAGAGCTTTCCTGAGCTTGTAGACTTTGTGTTCTTGCCCGTTACCAACAAAGCCATTAGGTTGGCTTATGTAGACTTCTTCTTTTAACTCCCCATTTAAAAACACAGAGACAGAAGAATTCTCATCGTTTCAAAGCGAGCAACAAATGAAAAGGTTTCATCAAAGTCAATACCTTGATGTTATGCATATCCTGTAGCCACAAGCCTTACTTTGAACCTCTGTATGATGCCATTTGCATGATACATTATTTTGAACACCCACTTCAGTCCAATACGAGTCTTCCCCTTTAGTAAATCAACCAATTCCCATGTTTGATTATGCTCAATTGCCCACATTTCTTCCATCATTGTTGCTTGCCATTCTTCATTTATAGTAGCTTCCTTCAAGAACGTTGGTTCTGTCACATATAAAGCAAAACTACAGTTTTCATAAATTTTAGCCAGCGATCGAAATTTTTTTGGAGTGAAATCATATGTAGAGATGGATGAGTAGCTTGTTGATGATGAACTGCTACTGTTGCTGTGCGAAGCAGGATTATTGCTTGGTAAAAAGACTGAGTTACTGGCTGAAATGTTGGAGAGTTAGTGTAACATCCCGTTACTGTTAACAAGGGTATTTTGGTAATTATGGGTTAGACTGATAGACACTGCATTCACTGATTGAATATGTTATTGGCCTCTAATTATAGAGGAACTGGTTTATTGCA
>JAJMLV010000229.1:11237172-11251274 GCA_027123465.1 Erythroxylum coca | reverse complement strand
TTATATTAACTTTCACAATGCAATTATATCATATGATTTTCGATTGAATGACGAGGATTATGGTATATAAGTAAAAATGTTTATTGATAATTATAAATTGGTGGTTAATAAATTATTAATTATTATTAAAATATTATAAGTATAGGTAAAATTAATTAGAATTATATGTTAAAAACTATTTATTTTTATAATTAATGAAATGTAGTAATAGTAACTCGATAAAATAATAAGAATAATTTTATTTATTAATATAAAAATCAATAACAAATATTTTTTAAAAAAATTTTAATAGAATTAAAAAGAGAAATTTTTTTTTATAAAATTAAAATTATAAAATAGCTAATTTAATAGTATAATTTTTTAAAAGTTAGTTAAATGTTTATATAAAAATAGAAAATAAAACTTTAATTTTTCATATTCATAAATTATAAGAATTAGAAAAATTATAACTAAAAATAAAAATTACAAATTTAATTAAACTTTTTTTATTAAAACTTAAAACTCACAAGTCACAAGACAAGACACTACAGCCGAACCCGCGGAAAAGATCACGTAGGATAAAACCAAAAATTATATTATTACATTATAGAGGATATAGCATTAGCAGGTGGAAAGAAAAAGTTTCCAACTAGTTTGCAATCAAACATAAATTAAAAGTTTAGCAGTGAAGACCGTAATGTACGGTTTGCAATTGGTAAGTAGAGAGGAGAAGAGAGGGGAGATAGGGAGTGGAGCTTACGTGATGTGCGTTTCTTGAAGCAGAAGAGGTGGGTAAAGTCCTTATAACTTCCAATTGCTTTGTTCTTCAACGGTTCCTATTTTAAATTGCAATTGTGATATCAAAGGTTGTAAATTCTTACAATTCTTATAATCCTGAGTTGGGGTTTTGTTTAATTGATGTACTGTTCATCTTCTAAAACTGTGATTTATAGTTTCACACTATTTTAAGTTCATTACAATGTCCAAGTACTCCTATGTCATTTAAGGCATTATCCACAGAGAGATCAGATGTCAATGCTAATTGTTGGTACTGTGGGTGGAATTTAGAATAAAATGCTTCACGGGTTATTCTAGGTTGATCAGTCTCTTATCTTAAGGGAAGCACTTGTCTTAATTTTAATGTTGATAGAATAGGATTGCTAATCATGAGCTTGATTTTATCAGGCATTGTTTCAATTCGCTTTCCAACATCTTACAGGCGTCTAAGAGTATGATTCAGACGCTTAGGGGCAATATGTTCAATCTATCGGCTGGTATAGCGAAGCTGCTTTTCATTACATTGATATAGCAAAGTTACGCACTGTAGTTTGTCTTGCTTACTTAAGAACTACTTTTTCATATCCAGACGGTGAATTTGATGTACAGTCCTTAAGAGTGGCTGCACTGAATGTGTGTCTGTTTACTGGTCCATGTATCAGTAAATATTCTTTGTGCTATATTGCCAGCTAACAGACAGCAGATCACTCGAGCAATATGCCAAATTTTTGTAGCTGTGCCATACTTCTGCACTGTTGAAGCCGAATCTTCATCACAGGTTCAGTAAATGCTAAAATTAATGCTTCTCTTAATAATTGCAATAGCAGTTCCTAGTAACTTATAAATGAGTTGTTTCAGATTCCAGTTGATACTTGCGTTAGTTCTTCACCTTGGCGAGGGAGGAGATTACCTTCTTATCTACTAAAAATTTTTGGCATTTTACATAGCTTTATGTGGATACATGGTGAATTAAAGGATAAGAGTGAACTTGATTGATGCAGAAGCTGTTCATTGAATTTACTCTTGCCATCTTTCCATTGTAATTTAGAGATACTTGTTCTTGACAAGGACCACATGAAATTCTTTTGATAAAGCTGGAAGATAATGCTGAACTTTAGACTCAACAAAACAGTGGTGTCCGGACGGTTTAACCATTAAGTTGGGAGACATGAATTTGGCTTCCTGTTCAATAGCCCTTTTTACATTTCATGCAAAAAGATAGGGAATTGTTAGTTTTGCCCTGTGTATTTGGTGAGCAGATAGAAAGAACCATATATGCTAGTTTGGTTGACGATTCTATTGCAAGTATATAATGTACAAGGCTATGTGCAGCTGAACTAGAGTGTGATACAGACAGAAATTGATCAATCAATCACATATTCAACATGTTTAGCACCATATCTCTATTTGGTTACCGACTTGAGACTGGAGCTGTACTTTGCTAGCACATTTGAAGGGTAATGCTTCAACTGTCTGACACCCTCTACATATTAGATGGCGGGAAGATAAAAATGTTATACCATTTCCATTTTCATGCGCGCACACAATATGTCAGTACCCTTATTTACTTATTTGAAATGTCAATTTTACTTACTTTCTTCTAATGACTGATTAACTTTGACAGGCTTGATGCATGAGAATTTCGTGTTGATGCATGAGAACTTCATGTTGCCAGGAATGAGAAGTTTTAGCTAGTTACTAAATGTTACTTTGTGTTGCCAGGTATGTTATAAAGCTTAGCTTGGTAATTTTGTCCTTTGCTATAATGGCGTTAGTAACTTTCTTCTTCCGCTAAATATGTCAGGAGATTCATTTGGAACTGAAGTGGCAAACTTTTTGAAATTTTAATCACCGTCCATTTGGAAGCATGAGTGTTCCACGTAGCGTAAATCTACCATCGACAAGGGCGCTCGACTTCACGATTTTCGTGTATAAAAAGACTAGTGTCTTAGTATTTGGATAGTCTGAAGTATACTCTGAGTGTCAATATAGGAAATCTGGGTGCTCTGAAGAAGCAATAGATAACTTTCCCTGTATTAGGAGCTTTCCTATCTTTAAGAAGTGTTTATTGCTTCTTTTCCTTGCTGGTAAGAGAGTTTATTTGATAAGTTACTGTATTGTGCCCTCTTTTTGCGCTCTGGTGCTCGGTTTGTGTTTGTTAGTGATACTTTTTTAACAGTTTGTTTGAAGTTTCTTCGTAACTCTTTGATTTAATTAATCTAATGGTTGTAGATTCACAGTAGTGCACAGTTATTTGTTTTTTAAGGTCATTTGATAGGTTGGAGCACAGATCTGACTCTTTTTCAAGTGTGGTGATTCATGCATGCGGAGTTGGCACACTTTTTGTAAGAGAAGTTCACGCATGGTTACGATCATATGCTAAACCTTGTGTTTGTTTTACTCCTTACTTATTCTCTTTACTTGATTTGATCTAAGCATTTATGTGTTGGTATGTCTTCTCTCCTTGATTAAATCTCTGTTTGCTTGTCTAAATATGATTTTGTTTCCTGTTGTGGTTGGTAGCTTCTTATTTCGTTATGCAATTATATTTATTTTCAAAGACCAAAAGACTTTTTATGTGCAAAAAGGAGTACATCTGAAACAAGACAAAGGAAAAAATGAAAAAAAAGAAGAGATTTTTCTCGAAACATCTCCTAATAAAAGGATTTTGTAATTATTGTCTATAAATGCGACTTACACATTTAGTGCCCTAATGCGGATCTTGAACCAAAAGTTATAGCTTGTAGTTAAAATTCTTCCAAACCTTTTATAACCACCACATCTTGCGGTATTTTTCATACGCTTGGTCGGAATCAGCAATTGTGCTAAGACTCGAACACAAGACGTAGGGTTGCACCAGATGTATATCTGAAGCTCTGATATCACTTGAATTAAAAGCTATAACTTGTAGTTAGGGTACTTCGAGCCCTCTATAACCATGACATGCATTTGTGTGTATCAACAAATTATTCATTTTATTTCTACGAGAATAGAGCAACATTTTGCATAAACTTATCAGTGATATAACTTAGCAAATACTATAATCTTTTATTAAAATTAAATGCAACGTTTCAAAAAATACATGTTAAGAGTGGACTTTCCGAACATTGGTAATGATGCATGCGATATATTGTCTCTTACATTTATGTCTGAAAATTATATTTAGTGAGTTTGAAATAAGGACAATTAATTCGCTTTAATTAACAAAAAGCAAGTTAATTAAGTTAGTAACTTCCATAAAAATAACATCTAAAAATGAAAATGGGAAAACAAGAATCCCAGTCAAACAATATCAATAATAATAAAATGGTATGTAGCATTGGATGTAATCCAAAATTGCTTTTGATATATGTCTTTTAGTGTGTTCACATATATCATTATTTATGACAATTTGTTTGGTTTAGGGGTATCTTTTATTACAATTTGGGAAAAGAAAAAAAAAACAAAAGGGGGGAGATGGAAATGCAGGAAGGAACAATATCAACAAGAACTGGATTGAGAAGGAGTGCCAGAATATCCGAATTGGAAGAAAACGCAAGACTTCTTGCTCTACAAAAGAAGGCCAAAGTTAATAACAATAATGATTCTAATAATGATGACAAGGGAAAGTCAACAAGCAGGAGAGGTCGCAAACGCAAAAGTTTACAGGATGTGGGGGTCAATTCAGCTTCTATTCACTTTCTTGAGGTCTATTTTAATTTCCCTTCTTACATTTTTCATGAAAAGAAGAGAAATGCATTTATTTTGTTTTCCATATTTCTTCATCATCTTAAATCTTAGCCAGTGAGTTTCTGTTTCTCATTTATTTCTTAGCATCCTTGGATTGGCTGAATAGTCTTGGGAACTGAGCGGTAATTAGTATGAAATATTAGAATTAAAGATGGTGAATTGAGAACACTATGTTTTTACTCCTCCCTTTGTCTATATAAAGTCTCACAGCCACCTTCTCCTACTCGTACCAAGACAGTATAGTCCTTTACTCTACTTCTTTTACCAATCAACCTATCTTTTAGTTAGCATAGCACTATAACATTAGCTAATTAGTAGCTTAGAATAGTTGAGGTACGTGCAATCTAGTTCGGATGCAAGTAAAAGGCCTTAACCAGTCTCGAATCCAGGGTGATATTGTTTTCTGATAATCTTTATATCCGATTCAGATTGATGGTATGTTGACTGACACTTTCTCTTAATCATGTTTTATGCCAACAAGTCACATCATGACCATCGCTAGGATAATTTTGTTTCGATTTTTCTCATTTCAACCATATACTTCAGTTCATTGTTCTTAATTTTTATGCAGGAAGGAGATAATTCAAAAGAAGATTTTTTAATGAGATCTGGTGAGTCTTCAATCAACGACTAACAACTTCAATGTTTTTTATTTCTATTTTTCCTTTCAAGAAAATTATCATCTAATTCACTATTTTGTGCAAGACCAACCAATTTCAATTTCAAGTTCCCCTTCTGATAAGTGGAACCAGATGCTAGAATTGATATTAGATATACTTCAAAGGTAATATCGTTGTTCAAATTTACAATAAAAACTATTTTAGTGGAAATATAGATTTAATTAGTTATTCTAATTATACACTTCTTTATTCTAATTAATACAGGAGGGACACTCGTGAGATATTCACATATCCAATTAATCCTAACGCTTTAGTTAATCAAACTCATCAGGTATTCGTGCATATAATCATATATATATACAGTTGTCAACCATTATAAAATCATATGTTTTTGTCTCATAATCTTCGATAACGAATTAATGATTTTTCTCAATTTGTTCCATAATAAGGTGTTCTGCTATTACAATATTGTCATCAAGGAGCCCATGGATTTTGGCACCATGAGGGCTAAACTGCACGAAGGAAGATATGCAAGCTTGGAACAATTTGAGGTGCGCTAGCCTAGCTCCAACTGCCAAAACACAGTCTTCGTGTCTTTAATTTTTAAAAGTCAACTTCAGGACATATTTATAAATGTTAGCATATATGTGACCAGTGATTAAGAAAGTGAAATGTACGTAGATCATGAAATGACCCCGCTAATGGCTGATGCCAATTTCTTAATTTTGCTCTGTGGATACAGTACGATGTGTTTCTCGTGTGCAGCAACGCTATGAGATTTAACGCACCAGAAAGCAAGTTCTATACAGAGGTATGATGTAATACAGTTATCACTTTCATATCCTTATATTTTTATCTCAGGTGGGAATGTTTGTATGTATGTTTTTGATAGCTAACAGAAATAATTATTATGGTGGCCTGCAGGCTCGTGCCATTAGTGAACTGGCACAGCAGCTCTTTCACAGCCTCAGAAGTGATCCGGAAAAGTTCGAGTCAGAGTACTTGGGCATAAAACGCTGTGACAAGAAGCCTACAAGGCCTGTAAGTGCTGGTGGAGTTTCAACTTCGAAGCATAGTATAATCGGGGATGCTTCTAATAATCCCTTCTTCGGTGGTTCGTCTCTCAATAGAACCCTTTTCTTGTAGCACACAAGTCAGCATTAAATCAATCATCTGCAATTGCCATATCTATTCTTTTATTAGGCAATTAATGTCACTTAGTGTACACTTTTTCAGAGCCAAACGATGTAAACTCTTCTGAAATTGAGAAGCGTAGAACGTATAGACCTCAGAGTTCTTCCGTGAAGGAGGATGATTGGAGCTTTTCATTGGTGCTCAATGCTCCCAAACAGCTTCAATTTGTAAGTAGTTCACCACGCAACATATAAATATGTGTACTTACTATTTGATTATGTATGGTCATGGTTATTTGACGATTTGGTGATGCAGAACGCCGATGCAGGAGTTGGTTACAGGGAAAGCCTAATGAGCTTTGTTAAAGACTTGGGACCAACAGCTCAAATGGTTGCGAGTAGGAAGCTGACCCAACTTCCAAACCAATCGTCCTCTTCTTGTGTTGATTCACCTTCATCTACTCTCCACCTGGGAGGTGGTATTCTTCATCAAGAACGGCAAGGTTATCAAATGCCTTCTCATTTATCCAGTTGTGGCTCACCACCAGCTGCGTCTTACAAAGGAATGATGGTGGATCATACTAGCTGGGCTCCTACCCCCAGCGCTGCTCTACCAACGGAAGCTTGTGGTTCCTCCCACCAGCAAGATCAAATGGGTGGCTCTAGGGACGGCATGGCCGACCTTATTTCAACTATCATGCAACTTGGAGCCATCCAAAATATGAGTGCTCAGGCTCCCTCTGGTTCTTTTTACCCTCTGACTGGAGCTGATCATGAAGATGTGGATGCTGCTCCTGTTCAGCCACAGCCAGCTCTTCACCAGCATCATCAGTTCGCAAACACAGGGGTGCAAGGGCAATCACCGTGGCCAACAAACAACTTAGATGGTTATCATCAGTTAGAGCCAAGGTGGTTGCCTCCACAAACCAGAGCTGCAGAGGTTCCTACCATCACTACTCACCAGCAGCAAGGAACCTCATCATTCTTCAGTGCTTTTGATGACTCCCAAGGGCCAAGCAGTAGTAGTGCCAATGTGCCAGACCACACGAGGCATGGCACCAATTTTGGTCAGACTGTTCGACAGCCAGCAGTTGATCGATGGAATCAACGACAGGAAGCATGGAGTCTGGAATCAATATGCAATCATAACCCTCCTGTCAAGCAAAGACAGGAGCAGATAAGGACGACGACTCCATGGGATCATCAAGAGCTTAACATTGCAATGGTGGGGCAAGAAAGGCCATTATTGTTTGATCAAAGCACAAGAATGATGAGCTTTAGCAGTAGGGATCAACAAGGAGCCCATTGTCCCCAGCCCCAAGGAGTACATGGAGCTGCTGAGTCATCTTCTCGCACCTTCAATACTCAACCATCATCATCGAGAAGAGGAAATCAACAGCACCCTGATTTGAATCTTCAGCTGTGAACGATCACTTTGAATTATAACAAAGAGCTTAGAAGATGTAAAACGCTGGAGGGAATAGACAGTAAGCAGCAGCTTTAAACTCTGAGTTCTCCATTCATTTTACTGAAGAAGGTGGATATATTTTGTAATTTTTTCTTTTCCTTCAGATTGACTTTTCCTTTCTTTTATACTTGGGAGTGAAGTGTAAAGGTGTCACCAACATTCAAGGAAAAAAAAAGTTATAGAGAATGTATATTTGTAGGACTAATCTGATCTAATTCATTAAACAAATGATTCTTTGTCTTAGTTTTTTCTATTAGATACTGAAGTTGTTCACAACTCATTAGAAGTAAGTCAGTTTATAATTTAAGCACCGCCGATTTGCTCTTTCCATAATTTCTCTCTCGGAGAATTTAAAAAAAAAAAAAGATTACACTACTCCTATAATATGCATTTAAAACAAATCAAAAGAGAAATAAAATGCTTAGGCATTCTAAATTCGACCTCAACATAATACTCTTCTCAAACTGCCTCAGTGGTTACATCCTTCGATATTGCAATTTGTGGAGAAAAGACATGAAGCAACATAGGGTACTAACAATTCTACAGAAAAAAGAAAATTAACGAGATCATATCTATAACAGTTAACTGTGTTGTCCTATGTCAGTTAATCAATGCAAAAGTTACTCCATCTTCTGCCAACAAAAGTCTTATTTAAACTCTACTACTAGCATTACCTATTTCAAACTTTAACTTATTTTATGCGAGTTAGATTATAGTTCCAAAAATATAAAAATTGACATCTAACATGTTTCTTTGATTATAACAATATTTTCATTTTAACATCTAATAAAAGTACATCTTAACTTTGGTTAATAAGTTTATACTGCTTACTATATATCTCTTGATTCCTTTAAATAAGATATGTGAATATCATACTAGAATTGAGCTACCGTGCTCGCGCGGGTAGCCCAGTTGGTAATTGAGAAAGAAAATGAGTACAAGAACTGAGCTACCGTGTAGTGTTAAGTTTAGTGGCTCTCAAGGCATATGAAGAAATAATTTTTGGATACTATTGAGCTCGTTAATTGCTATCAAGTTTGTCTGATTTAGGATCTCCTCAAATAAATTAATGCCAGTATTGTAATTTCTCATTTTACCTCACCATTAAAATCAATCAAATGGGTTTTACACGAACTTGAATGAGAGCACTTTTCACTCTTGAAACACGTCAGTGCGCATTACTAAGTTATTAACTAAAAAGCTACTCTCTCTCGTTCCTTTTGTGTATGCTTTGAAAAGAAAGGACACCGACAAACTAAAGCATCTCAAATAGAAAAAGGAATAAAAACACCGCATGACCAGGAGCATGAGGTGTTAACACATTAAACAATGGAGTTCAAGTGTACTTTCATCTCGTGTTCAACCCAAGAAACTTGATATTTTATTACGAGACTCCCAACGACAAGTTCTACTCCCATGAATTATCACAAGCTCTGTGATTTTGATCTCTCTATATAATCCACCTTGGAAGTAAGTGACGAAAACACCGAATGCTTTTACTCACCGTGACTGAAGCTTTAACCTAACATGTGTATAATATCACTAATTAACACTAACTCCATACTTCTTATAACCAAAATAACCTGGAGAACAGTGACTGAATAATGGCTGTGGGAGTTTGAACGCAGCTCACAGAGCGGAAGCACGGTTTATCTCAGGAGAGAATGGAATAATACTGGAGCTTAGGGCAGGCAGGAGCTATGTTCTTTATTATCTAAATGAACCCACAAGGTAGCTACAAGTTCCAACCACACATTTACTTTTAGACTACAAATAGACACGGACATGAGGCCGGCGTGGTATTTAATGCAAAGGCTTAGCCACCACTTGACCACAAAAGTTACAATAATACGTAAGGCACCCCCCAACCATTGGTTTGTATTTGTTCGTATCTACAGCATTCTCATTTGTCATAGTTGTTATTTGTTTCCGGAGATTACTCATGTAATGTACGGAGTCTAAAATACATCCTTTACATATTCAGAGCATTTTTAGCTTTTCCTTACACAACACAATTTAACATGGCTTGACAGAGTGTCACTTCTGGTCAAATTTGTAACATCAGGGCACCTTTTACAACTGTCAATAAGTAAAAGAAAAGGAAAATCGAAAAGCAACCTTTCTAAATTACAAGGGAAATCCATCTAATGATCTTTTTATTACCATTTGCCAGTCCAGTGTATCGGTAGTCACTTAGGTAACGATAAGAATTTTTGTTAACCATTGAACAAATACCCGTGTGTATATATATATATATGATCGTGACACAAAGGCTACCCCTGCCAACCTCCTGCAACTCCCCATCATCGTACTTTCAGATAAAGACTTGCCATCCCGTTCACTTCCCACCCTTGTTGTCCAGACGTTATGACATTCAGAACACATAATATTCAGAGATGGGACATATCATTGCTGCAACTTGTGAGGTAGGGTCAGAAAAAGAAATAAGTGGACGAAGAGGACGCTCTGACCAGCTACATGACAAGCTAGCAATTGGCCTTGCTATAAATTTTCCCCTCTATATTCACCTCCAATCTTACGTTTTTCATTCTGAACACACCAACATTATATAAACCTCGCTTATCAAGGCATGAGATTCAAGAACGTTAGAGAACTTGCCAAAATTAGAGACATTCAACGAAAATCAACCTGATATGGCAAGAAAATAGCATTATACAAAACCGTGCTCATGGCAAGCTCCACTCACCGCTGTTAGGCCATAATTTGATTTGAATTTGGAGACATTAATGCAATACACTTCCGTATATACATGAAAGAAGTTTAAATGAAAGTATTACCATTTTGTTATCCAGCCAACAAGTGAAGAAATGAAGTGAATGCCAGAGGTTAAGGTAACAACATTAGATGACACAAGTAAGAATTCTGCAAAGTTACGGATCATTATACGTTCCAAGCTAATATAACGACCATTTTCCAAAACGTAAGAAGCAATACCTAAATCAGTTCGCTTGACAATGAAAGAAATTAAGAAAGATCAATTTTATTCGACTAATAGATGATGAATTAAGTCAAAAGGAAGAAACATCAATTTTATTCGACGAATAGATGATGAATTAAGTCAAAAGGGAGCTCCCTTCAGTCCAAGCAAAGAGAAGAGAAGGATGAAATTTTATCTCCCGCATCATTCACACATTCACAATAGCAAACTAATTGAATTTCCATGCCTACTGTGTTTGAATGAATGAGTCGGCAGCTAATTCAAATCCTTCTCCCATCCATGAGTGGACTGGAGGAAGCTCCCTTGAGCCATTTTATATCTCACGGACATGTCTGTAACAACATTAAACTCAAACAACGCAAGTGATCACCAACCATGCATACATAAAAAATTCAACGTTCCAGACATCTTGAGGGAGTTGAAGACCTTGAACAGTGGGAATACAAATTGGATACTCTTATGATCATTCAAATTCGTCAAACAGCCGGGGAAAGCAAACAGTTTCAACCCCAATTATTGCAAGGCTACATGCCCGGTCTTTCTTATTCTCGCTACATTCATGAAGGTCTCGTCTTTTCCATTGACGAGTCTTTGTGATATTGCTAGGCACTAGATATAATCTGATGTTTACATTATGATTCCAACATTCACTATCAATTGCGAGACACACAACTTTAAGTTTCTACAGAGGACAACTACTGAGGTGGAGAGCTGATAACATGTGAGTATAATTAGATTATGTCCTCTAGTTGCAGTCAAACTGCGACCAAAGAGACACAGAAGGGCAAAAGAGCAGAAGAAACAAGGGTAATAGACTTCCAGTAATAGTTTTCACAAAATTTCACAGGCCTGCAATTGTTTGCACTTACAAAACTTTTGTATACCATGAACCTGCTTTCATGTATTGGTAAGAATTACATAATCGACTCAAGTAGTCGAAAATTGTGCTGATTCAGATTGCTGGGTGGTTGAATTCACCATAGCCGAAAATAATGTTGCATGAACCCTAACCCTAAGCTATAAGCTTTTTACCACTCAAGGAAGGAAAAAGAAATGGCAACAAAGACACTAAGGACAATTGGGTTGCCAAAACGGGAGAAACCCAGAAGTCCTCATGGGGCCTATATCACTCAAAAACATACACAAAAACATGACTGTGTTTCAAATCTAATTGAAACGATATCATAATCTCTGAAACCACATTTACAGATCTACCTAATTTCGTCTTCACATATGTAATACAAATCTAGGATGTGTCGTCAGGTTTCTGCTTTTATTAAACCTAATACACAAGATCAACCAAGGATTATGGTTAAACATGAAAAAGAGCCAAGTTTTTGGATATGTGGCCGCTATCTAATATAAAGTTTTACGAGCGTATACTACGGGGAATGAGCAGGTGAGAAAAGTAAACATAACGATTAGGTTTAGCTCACTTACCAAACTGCTTAATAGTATTATTGATGAGGGGGACTATCTATGGAAACCAAATCAGCTTTCAGGGAGTAATGGTACCTCTTTGCGTTACCAGGTCGCCAAGAACTTGAGAAAAAAGAATCCATCCATGGATTTAAACGAAAACCATCATCAGTTGCACCGTTGTTAGTGATGTAAAAGCTGTTGATAGAATTAAACAGAATGATGTTATTACTAGGAAGGATATGTTTGAGGCTATAATACGTCTGTAATATATCACAAACAGAAGAAGAGAGATTAAAAAAAAAAAGGAGCAAAAATCAAGGACGAGAAGAGGGCAAAGAGCAGAAGAAGAGAAAATGTCACTGTCCTCATGAGAGTTAGAGTGGAGAAAGCGATTGAAGATTTATACAAATCTGGTAAAGCTCTCTTCATCAATTCATAAATTATAAGAAAAGAAAAAAGAAACAAAAAAGAGGAGAGAAAATGGGGTGTATCTTTTCCCTCCCTCTTCCTATTTCTTTCCCTTTTACCTCTCTTTCTCAGTAGGAGTCGTTTCTTTTTCACAGAAAGTGAGAAGACTTCTCAGGAGATGCTGTAAGCATTAACCTTAAAGCAGGGAATGTGTAATTATTATAAATTAGATTTGAACAGAAGTTGTTTCTTGCTCAAACCACATAACCAGCTCTGACGTGTTTTATACCACACATACATTTATATATATCTCTTAAACAACAGGCACAGTAACGGGTGGTGGGGTTATCTTTTTACCGTCAAAAGCGCTGCCCATCTCTCTCTCTATTCTCTACAGTAGTTCACGTCAGCTCTCTAGGTCTCTTTCAAATCCAGCAGAAACTTGCAAGCAACACTGACATTTAATAAGCCTTTAAAGCAACTCTTCCGTCCGATACTTCCAGATATTTAGGATTTGGAATCGTAGAAAAATATAGCCATCGAGTTGGCAGCTGGTCAGAACCGATCATTATTATCCTGTCCATAATAAATAACAAAATACCGGATTAGTAATAATGATGTCAAATTTGGACTACATCAATCATGCAAACAAAAAGAGCAAAAATTTAGCTCTTAGCTTCCCATCCCAAAGCCTATGGTTTAATTCTTGTTACTATAAATTAACCAATGTAATTGATTTATTTTGTTTCTGATAATTCTATAATCATTAAATTGGGCTAATTAGAATACTATCTAATTTATTTATTTTGATTCATAATTTTATATTAGTTAGGAATTTCAATAGTTAAATTTAATTTAATCTGTTGTCATATAATTACATACATAAGGAATTTTTAAATAGTGTTTTGGAAATTGATACTTGTCAAAATTACGTTAGAATTTTTTTCAATATACGGTACTCAAGTATTAAACGTATTATGAATTATCGTTCGAAATAAGATAAGGAGTACACTCTATCTAAAATCAATATAGGTATAGGATAGACCACAATTGAGATGCCCAATATAATCAGAAGTTTTAATATGCAACTTATTATTTAAGACCGTCTTTAATTTCGTTTAAAGGATGGACTTGATCAAAAATCAGGGCATATAGTTTGTGGATGTTATCTATTTCATTCAGTTTTCTGAGTTAATAAATTATCAAATATCTTAAATACTCAAAATGCCATTTAAAATTTTAATTCTCCTAAGACATGGTTTTGGATTCAATTTTAATCACATGTAATGTGTGTGTGCAGTAAAATAACCAATGGCCGTTGTTCACGATCTTAATAAATGGACTGATAAGTCGAGTAAAGAGAACTAGTTACTTTGCTATTTGTCGGTGGTTTTACGGTTTTTTTTCTTAAATTTTAGGAAAAAGGAGTGGTTGGTTTATATATAAAAAAATGATAATAAAAATAGGAATGAATATAGTGAATAATGAGAATGAATATTATCATTATAATTATGATAGTTGGTTAAAAGATAGGAATAATTACTATTACGGTTAGTTTGTAAAAAATATTGAGAAATAAATTATTTTTAATTAATTATATTGTAATT
>JAJMLV010000229.1:11224725-11237095 GCA_027123465.1 Erythroxylum coca | reverse complement strand
AATTAAATAATTATTAATAATATTTTAATTAATTATATTGTAACTAATGAATGAATTATATTTTAATTAATTATATTGTAAATAAATAATTATAATTAAAATATTTTAATTAATTATATTGTAATTATAATATTAGAGGAATGCTCGTAATGGAGAGCAATGGAGCAATGCACAAAGATTAGGAATGAAAGTATAGATCATCTTATTATAGTTTCTTATCAAGTTTTATTTTTCATTCTATACTCATTCCTCTTCCCTCATGCTCACCAAACAAGCACACCCTAAGATGAAAATTTAAAAAGAAAAAAACTCAGCAATCAAGAAAAATACTAACTTGCAAAATTACAAACACAAGGAAGATAAATTTGAGACGAGGCAGAACTAAATTTTTACCATCTTTACATTTTAATCCAACGCCTATGTATTGATATTATGACATGAAAGTCAAAAGCCTCATGCTGTTATAATGTCTATTTTTATGTATTTATTTATTTATTTTATCTTTTTGTTAATTTTTTACCACCTACTATATATACTATATTATGTAGTTCATTACATGTTTTTATATTTTTATATATATTTTATATTATCATTATTTTACATTACATGTTGATCTATCAAAAACAATCTCCCTAGCAAATAAAAATAAGATTGCATATTACTAAACTTTTCTAAATTCAGTGTTTTAGGAAGACTCCCGCTTAAATAAAAATAAGATTGCATACTACTAAACTTTTCTAAATTCAGGAAGACTCCTGCTTAATATTGTTATTGCTATTATTATTTATTATGGTCTATTATTGCAGTGCATAGTATCTGTCTTGCCATAGATAGTTTATGAATGCCCTCCATTATCGTGACAATGAATGAGAAGAACAAGAAAACTTAGTGATTCTAAAAGTGAAGATACCATGTGATTTAATGTCTGCTTGTACATGAAAATGCCAACAATCTGTTTCAAAATGCTGCAATTTGTTATCAGATTCCTTCTTCTGATTAGATATTTCTAGCCAAATAAATGGACTTTTATTTGGTCATCGCCGCATGTTTGTTTGTCTAGGAAAAGGTGGCCACCGCCATTAGCTCCTTTTTACCGAACAAATCGATACTCATGTCGCCCTGATTTTCTTTTCCACAACCGCTTTTCATATTTGTCGTCTTTTCCTAACAATCAATCAACACAATAACAAATCTTAATATGATATGCACGTGATATATGAACACAACGTATCTACTTTCTGATTTGATTCTTATTTCACGGTTTGTGTAGGATAGTATGGAATAAAAACTACACAAGTAATCATTGGGTTTACTGACTTAATGGGACATTAGATGAGGCTTACAAGCTGTATCTTTACTAGTTCGATCTGTTCATGGAATTATATGGTCGATATTATGTTAGTTTCATGACGTGTTATGATTAACGTTATATCACTTCCATGATGAACTGATAAGAAATTTTTATGAATATTTTTCCCATTTAGTAGAAAGATTACTGGAAAGTAAATTTCATATACAGGATAATGGCTGTCAATTAAAATGGATTTTTTTTCATATGAAACAAACAAGTCTTTATATATGGCCTTAATAATTAATATTTTTATCAATGAGAAAATAAAAGACAAATAAATAAATTTGAAGAACATGTCAAACTATTCTAAGCACTACAAGAAAAATAAAATTTACCGGCAGAAGTTATCAACGGAATGTGAAAGTTTTCCGTCGACAAGTTAAGTTAGCAACGGAATTTACCAACAGAATGAGTTATCAGAGAAACGATCGTAGTTAATAATTAGCGACGGAGTACAAATTCTCTGTCGCTAAATTACCAACGGATATTTTCTTTTCCGTAGTTATATTTAGTGACGATAATTTTGATGTTATCGATAAATTTAGTACGGAATGTTTGTTTTAGTTGATAAATGTAGCAACAGACATGGCTCCTCCTTCGGTAACCTTAGCGACGAATTTCTCAAATCCTTCAATAAATTCACGATTAACTTTACCGATGGATATTAGTTGTCCGTCAGTAAATTCACTGCATTTTACCGACAAATTTTGATCGTCCGTCGATAAATTCACAACATTTTATCGACGGATTTTGTTTTTCTGTTGGCAAATTTATTGATATTTTTTATATTTTCTTGCATTTAATATTATTTGATAATCTTATAATTGATGTATAATTTATACAATTATCAGTTATCTACTGATAATATTTTGATTTGCTTCTACATTTAATTTGTTAAAATGGAAAGTTGATTGATGATATAAAGTAAAATTTATCTTAATTGATAATAAAAATTATTATCTACAACAATAAGTATTTAATTCATACAAAATGATTACAACTATGATATTCATTTGGTGAATGTAGATGCTCTGAATGTTATGTGAGGTGCTATCCTTCCCCTTCAACTCATTCATCTCATTACGAAGCTAGGCTATGTACTCCATCGATTGTTGTAATTGAGTTGTCAATAGTTGTAATGTACTCCAAAGCTCATGGACTTCATTGGATATGGATCACCTACTAATCTACTAGATGCTACTATATTGGATGTAGAGAATTGCGAATAATATGTATTCACAAATGAACATAAGACAAAGATCATTCCACGACGGTTCCTACCACCCACTGTATGAAGATATGTTTGACTGTCATCAACATCTTCAGACTGCTGAGATTGTAGTTGAATGCTTTCTTATATTTAGTCATATCAAAAAGCAATGTTTATGTTAATAATTGATAATTATTAAGCATTAACATTAAAACATAAATTTCACTTACATTTAGTTCTCTACATCTAGTGTTGACGAAAGTCACACTGTCATGTTTCTTAGTGTGAGTATGTAAAAAGAGCTGATGGGATATAGGCTCCTACTCATAGACTTTTTCTGCATTAGAATAAAATGTTATAAATGAACTACAATTTATAAAAATTTCGACAGAATTCTCTCTATTTTTATGATATTTACCCCATGTTAAACAAAGAAAGTAACTTAACAACACAACCATACATGGCACTAACCATTTATAATATTATCATTCTCCATAATACACATATTTTCATTTCTAAATTCATATATTAAATTAAATTGAAATACATCAAAGTAAAAAAAAAATAGAATATAAGTGTAAAGTGTAGATACTTATAAGTCTTTCTGCATGCTTGTGGTGGGTAATAGATGCTCCAGTGTGTATAGGAAGACTCTCTCCCCCCAGGCTTCCACGTCTGTTGGTAGAACTACGTTCTGAAATAGACATTGCCTCGAGTAATGTCCAATACCGTTGCCAATGACTCCATATTTCTTCAAAAATATAAGAAGGTCGTACACCAATCTTGTGTATCGCACCAACAAAGTCTCTATAATGTGTACGAGCTCATCTATCCCATACTTTATAAATAACCGCGTCAAATTCATAATCTCAAAAAAATTCTTTCCAAAAAAAGAAAAAACATGTGATAAGTACTTATAACCTACAATATTTATCTAATTAATGTATAAAAATTAATTACAAAAAATAAAAAAATATTTTTGTACCTTAAACTCCTGATAATAAAAATCCTTTATCACCTGAGAGATACTCTTCCATATATAACCCTCAATATCAATCATCTCCTTGAACTTGGATGTCATGTTTCTTGAGCACAGTCTAGACAAAATCAACCTAATATAAAAAGCAAATTTATATCATTTTTAAATTTAAACCTATAACTTAATTATAAACTTATGGTGTTTTATGTATTTTCACTTATAGATTGTTGACAATTGTGATGTATGCTCTTCCATCACTCTCTCAACTTCAAATTGGAGGCCACCTCCTTCATCCACAATATTTACCCTTGATATCTCTGTCGGTATAGGGTGGTGGATGTGTAAAGTTGTTGGATGATGTAGCACCAGGTACGGAAGGTGATACCTCATTTGTATGTGTAATAGTTGGAGGTACAACATTTGATTCTGTTGCAGCTACAAAATGTAATGATTCACCTGTAAAGTAACTGGCTCCAAATTGTGGTATGAGCCTTGGTAGCATCATATCTTATTTTCTCTTTGGTAGCATATTTTAACCTAAAATTCATATTTTATTGAATATTCCAAAAATATAACAATATATTGTTGATTCAATAATTGATTTATTGAAAATAATTTTCTATTACAAACACAAATTAATCACTATCAGCACTTAATTGTAAATAAAAATCATTATTATCTTTTTTAAAAGAATTAAAATCAAACTCAGGTTTTTCTTCAAATCACTCGCCCTCCTCATCCTCTCCAGATAAAATTTCAACGTATTCATTATTTGGATAGTTCAAAGGTTCATTCTCATCATATGTAACATACGCATTTATTTCATAAACATCTTCCTAAACGCTTCACTTTCAATTCTCTACTCTCCTTTTCTATGTGATTTAAAAACACCTCTAGGTTTAACTTTGCAAACAACTAACCAATTTGACTTATCTTGTCGTAAGCTGGGAAAATGGACATAATACACCTAGATTGCTTGCATCGTCAACACAAAAGGTTCAAAATGTATAAATCTTCTTCGCTAATTGATTTCAATTAGATTGTATCGGTTTTGTACTTTTGTACCAACATTAGGAGTTAGATCAAACCAATTACACTTAAATATCACACTCCACTTTATTGGCAATCTAGGGTACTTAATTTCAAGTATCTCAATAATTTTACCACAGTAATCCATCAATTCTCCCTGTATGCAAACACCACTATTTACTGTTGCCATGCTATGATCATGATATTTTAGTATGATATTTGTATCCATTAACGAAATAAATCGAATACGATTTAACAGTTCACAAAGGTCCTTTCTAAGGCCTACACAAGAGAAATTATCATATTAAATATTATAATGTCAGTTGAACAATTTAATCTTATAATTCAATCATTTTAATAATTGTAAGTGAAAACTTACATACTTCTCGAACCATCAAAGAAAATGTCTTCTAACTTCTTTATTGATATTATCCTGTGTTTTCTTAGGCATTAGTTCACGTAACCATTCCTTGTATAATCAAAAAACATTATCATGTATTTTAGTTGTGAATAGAAATAACTTTCAAAACCCAAATAATCAATTTCAAAATCAAAATCAACTTACTGCACAAAAGGTTAAACCTCTTTACAGTTCAATAAAATATAACCATAGGCATCCTCTTTTTCTTCCTCTATTAACATTCTTCTTGTTGAACATCCATATGTTCATTCATGATATGTAAAAATGGATAAGTTACCATCAGCATCACCCGTTTATCCCCCATCATCATTATGAGGAACTTTCCTTCCCTTGTGTGCACATGCGGTTTAAAATAGTGTGAACAAAATGTACTTACTTCCCCCACTAAATAAGCATTACATATCGAACATTCAACTCTAGCCTTGTTTTTGACATTTTTCTTCAAGTGATGCAAATGCCTACATTAGTGAATAAGGTTATTATAATTATGTTATTAAACATGTTATTACTTCAATTTAAATATTTACTATAATTACCTCTCAAACGGATACATCCATCGATATTGAACTAGACCAACAAGTTTAGCCTCATGTGATAAATGCATAGATAGATGCTCCATATCGTCAAAGAAGCTTGGAAGGAAAATCCCTTCTAATTTGTTCAAAATTAATGGAATTTTCCTTTCTATTTTTTCCATTTCAACAAACTTTATTTTAGATGATGTTAAACTTTTGGAAAACAAACTAATTCTGTTATAACTTCCCAAACCTTACTTCGTAGAAACTCTCGAAATGTAATTGGAATTGACTTTTACATAAACACATGACAATCATGACCTTTCATCCCAAATAATTTGTACATCTTCATGTCCACACAACTTGCTAAGTTTGAAACATAACCATCGAGAAACTTTATACTTTTCAACCATTCACACAAAATTTTCTTTTGTTTTTTGTCCAAACTGTAACATGTTTTCAGATATTTACCAGCGCGAAGATCTTTATCTAAGACATTCCTTCTACCATAAAGTTTCAAATCAACTATTGATTTTGCATTGTCTTTTGTCCTCCCTTCAATGTTCATTATGGTATTGAACAAATTGTCAAAAATATTTTTTTAGTATGCATCACATCTAAATTATGACGTATCAAATTAGTTTTCCAATATGGCAAATCCTAAAAGATGCTTCTTTTTCTCCAACGTATGTTTTTACTAATGCTTGTATTAACTTTATCAACTTCAAGTTCTATAACTTTCAGTAGCCCTAATTTATCAATCTCCTGCAATATCTCTTCACTAGCTTTTCGAGGGTGAGGAGGTGTTTGTACCATCCTATTCTTATAAACTTTTGTGTATTGTGTCTAAATGGATGATCTGGAGGAAGAAATTTTTTGAGGTTGTCAAATTAACATGTTTTGCCCCTGTTTGGAAGATAAAACGCATAAAAATCATTGCCATAATAAGGACAAGCCAATTTCCTTACTTTTCTCCATCCACACAACACAACATATGTCAGAAAACCATTAATAGTCCACATCAAAGCTGTTCTCAATACAAAATTTTGAAGTTGAAGGATTTATGTTTGAATTAATCACCTACAATTGACTTTAATACTATGGTACGTGGCATTGTTACACCATATGAATCAAGAAAGCAAGGACTTGTTATGACTCATAGGCTCATGGAAATTTTCATTGATAAGCCTCATGAGAGCTACGTCATGGGTTTCTAGCCTATATACCGACCTAGGGGTTTATTATGCCTCTTATGGTCCATAATTTTTCGTAACTATACAAATTGCTACTTCTTTAATGTTTTGATTGAAGTTCGTACACTATGTTTGAATTAAAAATACACTAAGGTACGTGGCATTGTTATACCATATGAATCGAAAAAGAAAGTTCTCGTTGTGACTCCTAGGCTCGTGAAAATTTTCACCGATAAGTCTTATGGAAGCTACATTATAGGTTTTTAGCCTATATACCATCCTAGGGTTTTATTATGCCTCAATTCATCCATAAGATCTCAAACTCAATCTACATACAGTATATACTTATGTAATCATACATCTACTCATCAATGATTCAAACAAAACCCAAACATAAATACTTAGACTATTAAAGAAGAACATAAAAACTTATCAATGATTATAAGAATATTTTAAACAACAACACAAAATCAAGACCTCCTTTGCATTCACCAAAAACCCAAATGCATCAGAATCATATTATTAAAGTAACACATATGGTAGACATTAGTTAGACGATTTACCAGGATGGAAAGCCAACTACAAACTAGAAATAAGAAGGATGAGCGACACTCTTAAACACAAAATAAGGACTAGGAAAAGAATATTTCTTATTTAATATAATGCACTTGTTTAATAGTTTTGTTATATTTTTAATATATAAAAACAAACAAATTAGAAAATAAAGCAATATGAATTTTGATATATAATGCAATACAGATAAAATCTACTATTTAAGCTAAAAGATATGATGCTAATTAGTTAACTGATAGTAATGCACCATTATTTGAAAAGGACTGCAATCGATATAAAAATATGCTTCATCTTCAAAAATATGTAAGATAAAACAAAGATATTGTGAACATCAATTTAAGAATTTCGAAGTTCAAATCCATTAGGCTTTTTTTTGTGCAAAGTCAGTGCGTTGCGAAGTAGTTATGTCGGAAATGCATTTTAACCTCGAAATATTTGGTGAATGTTTCCAATTGATTGAGTAAGACTAAGAGTTTTTAGGCATAGTTACTACGTATTATATTAAGATACTTATTGCCATTGAACAATGCAAGCGATTTATAATCTATTATTTATATAAAATTGCTTAATTATTATAAATAAAGCCAATTTGTAACATTAGTTAATCTTAGTGAAAAAGAAGACCCATAGAAATAGTTATTGATAATTATAGTAATTAGTAGTATAGTACTAATATAATTTTCTTTTATTATCAGTACTAAATCATTTTTCGTTAATAAGAAAACAACCATGTTATTTTCATATCATTTATTCTTATACAAACAATATAGTCTTGTAATTACATTGAACTTATTTTCTTGTATTATTTATACGTACAAATTAAAGCTAACTCCACAATGCTATTTATGAAGTTGAACTAGCTCTAATAGGATCCTCTTAAACACATTTGCTACCTTTCATTATATCATGCACAAATACACCATAATAACTTTAAAGCAGAAAAGGCAACAAAAGATTTAGTGACAATACCTAACGTAGATGCGATGAGGACACGAGGACACGTGGTGGTACGAGAGATAGACAAGGGCCTTTGGTAGTGATAGAGATGAGGACGCTTGGACGTCGAGGACGCTGGCACAAAGAGGACGTATAGTGGGATGACGACGAAGATGGGGCTTCAGTAGGTAGAGAGAGGAAGGCGAGGATGGCGATGACAGAAGAGAGAAAAAAATTAGCTAAATGTGATTGAGGGGGAAGGTGGTTGTGGTAGTGTTAGTTTAAACAAAAGAAAAAAATTAGCCAAATACGATGGAGGGGGAAGGGGGTTGCGGTAGTTTTTGGTTAAACAAAAATGACATCGTTTGGTTTTCACTTTCATTTTATTAAAAATGTTGAAGATGAAGCAAACGATGATGCTTACCTCTAGAATTTACTTATTTATTCCGCCTAGCATTCTCGCCTTCTTTACTGATGGGAATTTTCTACCATTGGTATATTTCGTCAAAAAAATTTCCAAAAAAATTTCCCTCCTTATTTACAAATAGATATTATTTCTATCACAAAATGAAATGTTTCTTGACAATGTTATAGACGGAACATGATTTTCTGTCGATAATTTGCTACGGTTTTGTTTTTGTCAATAATTTTCCATTGTTAATTACTAATTTTCTTGTAGTGATGGTTAGTTGTAACGTTTTTGACATAATTATTTAAGAGTATTTTTATGTTAACATATTTTTTTAATTAAATGATGTATAAAATAAATTTTATAGGATAAATATACGTGGCAAATAAAATTATGATGATATCATAATTATAAAATTCCCATATTCTTAAGAGTTGCCCATAAATTGTTCTTGATCGATGATCTAAACTCGAAATTAATAAAGAAAAAAGATTAACATACTTATTTATTTCAAATGATAGAAGTAGCCAATCTCATAAACCAAAGTATAGAAATACTTTAAAAAAATGTGGGTACTTATTAGAAATCAAGTTCATTCAATTGATACTATATGAGAATTGTATCTATAACATTACTTGTATGTCTATGAAAATTCTCATTGTGATAATTGTATAAGTGATTATACTTATGATCTATTCTAATCATAAATAACAAAATTAAAAGTCATTAGTTATAACATGATCTATATGGAGGTCATTAAGTCATTAATATAGGGTTCATTATCCCAAACAGATTAAGAAAAATGTTTTGTTGTTCTCGATTAGTATTGGTTCAAGAAATTATTAGCTAAGATACAATGACACTTTAAAAATAGTTTCAAATACCATTAATAGAATTTAATTAACAATGTTGGAGAACTAATATGATTGGACTCATATAGAATAAAAATTAATTTCATTAGTCAAAACCAATTAACATTCTTAATATTTAGTTGGTTGATGTGTTGCTAGAAGTCAATCTTAATTTATGGATATACATTTTTAACTAGAAAATTTAATTTATCTAATCCTAAATATGACTTAATGTTATAGTTTATATCCATTGTCAATATATTAAAGAATCAAATTGATAGAACAATTAAAGAGAAAAAAGGAATTTTAATCAAGTTAGACTTAATTATAAAATTTCAGAAATTTTAAAAATTAAATATCAAAATTTAATAAATAAGGATTAATATGAGATATTGAATTTTATTTGGGCTTAATTAGTATTTAATTATAATTAATTTTAAATAGAATTAAATTTATTTGAAATAAAAATAATTAATTTTAATCAAAAAGTTTAAACCCTATTGTAAATAGTAGTATGCTTTGAAGGAGCTAACAATTTTTGTTTACCACTCCTTACACAAGTCTTTTATTGAAAAATTAAATTGAATTAATAAAGAAAAAGGGTTTAGTATAACAAATCCTGCTACAAGGAGAACAAAAACAAGCCAGACAACATGGTAACTAGAAGCATAGGATCCACGTGTAGTAAACAACCTCAAGTAAAGTTCCGTTTGGAGTTTCCTAAAACAAATTCTTAGAGTTACCATAAAACTCCCCCATTAAAAAATCTCTAGAGCTTTTTGAATTAGGGCTCGATGATTTCATCAACTCTTTCTCCAGATGATTAAAGAGGTAAGTGATTTTTAATTTTAGCTTCGTTTCTTCCTTTTTGTGTTCGACTTCAATCAAACTTCTCTGATTAGGGCTACTTAATGGGTTTTCCACAGGATTTGAGATATGGCTAATCTTCTATTGCGTGAGTACTAAACTTTAGAACTAGTGTTGGATGGATGTGATAAGGCATTAAGACCTCACGGAGGAGTGATCCCGAAAGGTAAGAGCTCTAACTTTAGATTCCTGCAACTGTTGTGTGTGTGGATATACGGAATTAAAGTTCTAAGATGTACTAGGTGTTCTTGGAGTCTTGTTAGAGTCTCCAAGAAATTACTAGTCTCTCACTACATTTCTTCTCCATCTGGTTTATGACCAGTTGTTCTTTGATACTGTTAGAGATGATATACGTGATTGAATGTATGCCTCTTTCCCTTCCTACAAATCTTTTGTTATTTCTCTCTCTCTAGATCTTCTGAATGCATGTTGTTATGGCAACCATGTATACATCCTTGTCATGTTTGGATGCTTAGTTCAATAGTGTCTAATGAATAATACCATTGAGGTTTCTTTAGTAGCAGTTAAGAGAATATAACGAGGAAATTCAAGACTTTATTAGAGAATTCATATATGAAAAATATATGGTCTCTGCCCTCTTCCTTTAGGTTGCAAAGGATGCATCTTTTAGAGGAGGAGAGGCATTTTAGTCATATCATAATGCTTAGTCTGTCCTTCATGGCTAACCAGTATAGAAAGCTAGCATTAGGCCTGATAGTGTTACTCCAGATTAACTTATGCCAACTAATTCTTGGGTTTGTCCTATACTTTAGTTTTTTAGCTTGTCTATTTGTTATATCCAAAACAGCTAGCCCATTCCATAAATATGTATCCTCTCCTCCATTGAGTCTATACTATGGTATCAAAAGAGTTCTAATCTCCCTTTGGGGAAAGATCCCATTTGCCATCTGTAACTAATTCTTGGATTCTAGCTTTTTTTTAATAATCTATCTAGAATATCCCTAACTATCGGATTGTAGATTAGTGCTCCTTGCCCTATCCAATTGCCATACCATAATGAAATTTGATCCCCTGCCCCTATCCTATAGGTGATCTAATGTTGAACATCCTCCCCCAACCTAATAATTTGGTTAAAAAACCATGAGAAGTTATCTTTAGGTTTAATTGCCCATAAACTACCACCCTTTAAAATATAACTATGCACCCATTTAATCCATGGTAATTCCTTTTCACTTAAAATTCTCCACAACCTTTTCAACAACAAGAACTTGTTGCTTCTTCCAATTGATTCCAACCTTAATCCTCCTATAGCTTTTAGTTGACATATGTGAGTGTAGCTAACCTTAGCAATTCCTCTTTCTCCTTTCCCCTTACTCCATAAGAAATGTTTCATCATTTTTTCCACTATTTTGACTAGCTCCGTGGAAAGAAAATGTGAGAACACCAATAAGTATTCATGGACGTAATAACAGATTTCAATAGTCGAAGTTTGCCTCCATAGGATAGCAATTTGTTTGTCCATGAACCTAACTTCCTTTGTATCTTTCCTATAAGGGGTAGACATTCTCTAAATCATAGTCATCTTGATGAGATAGGGATGCCCACATAAGTGATAGGAGGATCATGATTTTCCATTCCAGTTACAAGAGATATATCACTAGCTAGATGTGCAACACTCTTCGATAAGATAAATTTTTTTTAAAAGATTGATACTCAGTCCCGATATCTCCTTGAATCTTTGTAAACTATTTATTAGTACTGTAATTAAGGGATATCTGCCTTAATAAAAAGGATTAGATCATCTACAAAACATAAGCTTATTAGTGAAAGCAATTTAAACTTGGTATGGAACTTGAAATCTGAATTTGATGAGATCTTGTATTTTAGCATAAGAGTAAGAACCTCCATGCAAATTAAAAATAGGTAAACGGAAAGAGGATCCCCTTGCCTATGTCCCTTTTTGCCTTTAAACATCTCAATAGGACATGTTGGATCGGAAAAAAGAAAGCATGCTTAGTTTGGAGAAACGATAGATTTCAAAACTTTTTAAGAAATCATCTTGCAGCGGAAGCAAT
>JAJMLV010000229.1:11123420-11136835 GCA_027123465.1 Erythroxylum coca | reverse complement strand
ATAATAAGTTTAAAATTTAATAATAATAATAATAATAATAATAATAATAATAATAATTAATAATAATGATGATGATGATGATGATAAGTGATGAGTAATATAATTAAGAACAAAAATTGCTTATGTGGGGATGGGTATAAATAATAATTACTAGATTGGAATGAAAACTTGATACCCACCTATTTTGGAGAGTT
Source organism: Erythroxylum coca (assembly GCA_027123465.1). Classification (NCBI taxonomy): domain Eukaryota; kingdom Viridiplantae; phylum Streptophyta; class Magnoliopsida; order Malpighiales; family Erythroxylaceae; genus Erythroxylum; species Erythroxylum coca. Next base: position 11,136,641 of record JAJMLV010000229.1, on the reverse strand, counting down.
TAGTAGATTCACAAACTTAATGGAATAAATCTATTCCCTTGTAATTGAGAACCCCAAAACAAACACTATTTTTTACAATTATTCCATTTCTTCATTCCCAAACCCTCAAACCAAACGCCCCCTAATAAAAAGTCTAACAGGGTATTTGAAATGACATAAATTAAATTTTACTGAAGTATTGAATTCAATTTAAGTGTTTGAAAACAGAAAAAAAATGGATGAGTTCAATTTACACATGAATTGAACCTCATCATCTTTTATAAATTGAGTTCATATGATAAAGTATCGAAATTGAATTACGAATTAAGATTTCAATTCTTCTTTTAAATGTTAAAAATATTCTTCTAATAATATCCATCTACCCTTATCATATATATCTTCACCTTAAGCAGCTCCTCCCACCTCAAATAACCCGTCTCACCAAGAAACGAAGCAACAACACTTCGTTCACGAATCAACAACTCCAACCATACCCAAGTTTTCCCTTTTTCTTATTCATGGGTGTCTTTTTTTTTTGTTTATGATCATCATTCTCTTTTAGTTTTCTATTGTCTTCATAACTCGGTCTAAACTAATGTCATTTATAATTAATTTTTTCTTTTTATTTTAATAATGAACTTTTTTTTTATGATATTACTTGTAATGAAATTGATGTTTATAACTTGCTCTATACAAGGATGAATGTTTATTATTTATTAAAATTATTTTTTAGTCCCGGGAAAAATATCATATGAAATTATTAAATTCATTTTTATTGTATTTTGAACAATCTAATTGAATTCAATTATAATATTACTACGTTTGTTTTAAACAGTGTAAATTAAATTTAATTCAATCTTATTAATGTAATTGAATATAATTCGTTATTAAATTTAATTCGAGCAAACTCTAAACATGTTACCAAACAAAAATGTGGGCATTTGCTAGCTACTATTTTACAACAACCAAAAAACCAAAAAAAAAAACCCAACACAGCCTAAAACTATAGACAAATCTTCAAACAAAATGTTGGTATTAGTACATTGCAAATTTCAAAATCTACTGGACAAGTTTGTAACATCAAAAGTGATCTATTTTATCTGGGAGTAATGGTTGGAATGACACCACTGACTAGGTCACTGCCGGAAACATCCGATGAGACATATGGGTGCTTTACTGCAGTAGATGATGATGGGGGTGATACTTCCTTCACTGTATCAATTTCCACCTTCTCAGCAGTTCCGGCGTCCGATTCCGGCATCATAGCCCAAATAATTTCAAGTTCTCTTACCACGTCTGCCATTGAAGGTCTCACATCCGTCTCATCTTGACAACATTTCAGTGCAAGGTTTAAAAACTTCTCTACACAGTCGGAAGGATATGACCCCATTCTTCCATCAATCACTGAGAAGATCTTCCCAGACTGATATGCAATATTAACCTAATGATCCAAGAAAAATATCATCATATATATGGACCTGCTGATTAGATGACACATATATAATTCATGTCCTATGCATTGCTACGAGTTTCCAGCACTTACAAGGCATAGATTAGATATTTTACTAGGGATGCAATCTCAGTGATGCCAATAATCAAGAGAATTCAACTCTCTCATATCTGATGGTTTGATTTTCGTCTTCCTTTTTTTTTTTTTTTGGGGTTACTCCAGATCTAACCTTGTTTGGTCCAGTGGCTTGGGCTAGCCAACCTGAAGATATCACTCTGATTTCATAAAGAATGATTCTCAGAACCCCACATTAACAATCTCATTCGAAGAGATAGACATTGCCTCATTGAAAACCGTTCATTTCAGGTACCATCCTGAATGAATTCTCTTATAATTCAGCTGTTTAGTCAGTTCAGTTACAAGAATCCCCTACCATGAACCTATTCAATCTTGAATGTTGTCTTGTTTTAGCCTCTTGGCATGATGAGCGCAAAAGGAAAACAACAGATAACTACTATCTCTAGGCATCAAATCGAGATTGGAAAGCATGAAAAAGGCTCGTATTTTGCGGAGATCCTAATCCTGAAGCATGTATTGCAACTATGAGATGTCATGACATGTTTCTATTGTATGTAGAAATTAAAAGGATGTAGGGAAACCTCTGCTTCAAGTAAAGACGAGGTTTTGGGCCATAGCATTACCTCTCTAACAATGTTTTTTCCATGTGAGATTGGCTGCATCCCAGTCAACAGCTCCAGAAACACAACACCAAGACTGTATACGTCACTCTTGTCGGTCAATTTATGTGTTAAGAAATATTCTGGATCAAGGTAACCCTGCAAAGGCGATACAAAGACATCATCCACAACATGATAATGATTTCTGTTTCATCTAAACCATTCTTAATCATATTGATGTTTATACTTTACATTAGTTACCAGCTAGTATTGATTTTTTTCAATCCTACATTTATAGTACATGCGGATACAAGTTTCTAAATTAAAATCCACAATTCAGGTAAGTTCTCCCCAAGTAATCAAAATATGAAACTGCAACCAGTGTTATTCTTCTCAGGCCTCGAGTTAACAAATCAATAATGAAACACAATCATTTTTATGACTGAAGATGTAGACTAGATCATGTTCTATCCATCAAAAGTAATGGCTCATTTTATAACAGTGACAACTAATACAGCTTATTCACTTTATTAGAAGTGTAGTGAATTTGGCTATGTGCTCGGACCGGATAATGTTATGAGGGAACAAAGAAGATCAAAACCAACTTCCCTGAGAGAAAAAACTTTGAAATCCACTTCAGAACATCAAACTAGACTTACAGGAGTGCCTTTTACAACTGTGGATACATGAGCTGGTGCAATTCCTTCAATATCAGGAACTGGGGCTAGTCTTGAAAGTCCAAAATCAGCAACCTTTGCAGTAAAATAGACATCCAATAATATGTTGCTTGCTTTAATATCTCGGTGGAAAATAGGAGGGTTAGCCTCTGTATGTAGGTAGAGGATGCCCTTAGCTGAAGCCAAGGCAATTCTCAATCTTGAAGCAAAACTCAGGGGTTCTTTAGCGGTTGCTGTGTACCACATACAAAGTCCATCAATTTACATTTCATTGGGCAAGTAAAATTACAAAGAGATTGTGCATGCCTTATCTATAGATAGAGAACAATATAGGATTGCTTTATGAATATTCTCAACACAATCTAGATTGTGGAACACTGAACAAAGGGTAAAGGGAAAACGTGAAATTTACCAGAGAGATGATCTCTGAGAGTTCCATTTGACATAAACTCATAAACCAGCATCTGCATAACAAATGGCAGCATACATCAAACTATTGCCATAAGATGATGATATGCTTTAACACTATCATTATCGTCAAAGAGAGCAAACCAAGGAACTGTAATTTTGCTCATAACACATTTTTCTGTTTATGTGCAGATAGTAAACAGAAAAAAGAGTTCTAATTAAGCATTTCAGTCTTCAATCTTGCATGAATTTGAGATGCAGACAGAATAGTACACTTTAGAAAGTTATTAGGTACGTTAATTTCTGATTTTTTTCCCGTTCTCTATTTCAATCTTCTAGTCCATTATTTAGCTAGGATAGGTCCTACTGATTAAAATCACCATTTAATAACACTCCTAATCAAGAATATCCACCAAATCATATGATTTAAGGAAAAGAATCGTGAGCAAGGAAATTTTCTTCCAAACAGTTAATTCTTGGTGCTGGTCAGGAATATTATCAGCTAAGATACCGGTAGAACTAATGGACATAACTACAATATGTAAAGGTCGTTTCAAAAATATGGGAAAAAGGTGGAAAAGTACCTGTTCACCTTCTTCCTCACAGTATCCAATCAAAGACACAAGATTTCGATGATGCAACCTTGACAACAACTCTATTTCAGTCAAAAATTCCTTCTCACCCTGTAAGGATCCCTCTTGAGCACGTTTTATTGCTACAATTGTGCCATCTGCTAGAACTCCTCTATGAACTTTCCCGTACCCTCCTTGACCAACCTGGGTGGAGCTATCAAAATTGTTTGTAGCCATTGCCATTTCAGAAAAAGTGAAATCCTTTACACCATCAATTTTGAGGGAAGCTTTTGAAGCTGATGGCGAGCAAAGGTACAAAATAGAAACAATGGCATTTAGAGAAGTGAATTTCATCAGATTTGAATTTCATCGAGCATATTTTTAAGTCAGAATATGCTGGCAACAAATTGCACATGTAAACTGAATTAATATTCTGAAAAACAATAAAATCAAATGCATCAAAATTGCAACATTAGACTGAAACTTCAGCCAGTCCACAGTAAGAAAAGTTATTACATGTATAATTTAATCATAATAAAAAGTATACTCACCACGGCGTTTTCTTGAAACTGCATGGTAATCCTTCAAGCGTGCCCTCAAAATAAGAACTGTTACAATTGCGGATAATGTAACTGCACCAGCAATGGTTGCTAGTACTACGCCAGCAAGAGCACCTTTGCTTATACCAGACGATTTTGAGGTAGTAAACACTGCAATATCCAAATTAATTTGAGATTTTCATCACCTATGTTTGTTGGAGAAAGTAAACAGACAATATTTCAAGTATGCTAACAAAATGAAACTAATCCTGATTAAAAGCAGCACTTTTCATCCGAGTAGCTTAAAAACTGGATTGCTAAATTGTAGCATATAACCAAGAACTGAAGTATTCCATGCTTCCAGCTCCATTAAGAGTTAATGTGGCACTAGTATAACTATATAAAATATATTGCGCATTTCTGAACTAAAGGCATGAATCCCTGACACAAATGCCATGACTTTTAAAGTTGACTTGCAAGCTTTACATACAGGCTACAAGACGGGAGTAACATCTTAAAGCATGAGTAGAATGACATTGTTCACTGTTCTACACCTGAATTTAGCCAAAAGGACTGAATTAATTTTTCAGATGCATTTGTGACAACAGAACATTGCTGAAAACTCAAATTAGAAGCTGTAAAAGATACAAATCTGAAAGTGGATTTACTCCCAAGTAATTCTGATAAGCCTACAATTTTATTACGATAATTAGGTAAAATATCAATTCAGTCTGTTTCTGATTGATCTAGCAGCTATTATTTGAAAAGGTATTGCCCAAAATCTAAGCGAGCCTCTTTTTTTTCCTATTCTCACAATTATCTACCAAATGAAGAAACAAGTAATGTTCTCCTTAAAGAGTCCTCAAATATATTTCCATCCAACAATAACTAGATTCCAGGACAAACCTTCTCTGTATGGACCCAATAAGTTGATGCCGAGAAGCTCATAAGGTCCAAATATATCACTATCAGGAATATTCCACCCAGTGAACATTTTAAGGATGCGCTGAACCTCAGTCGTGTTGAAGGCATGAGAACTACTGTTGTTGACATCAAAGACAGGATAAAACTTCAACCGCATTTTCAATCGAGGCCCTTCCTCCCATACGAAATATTCAAGGTACAGTTGAGAAAGATTTAATTTTAAACCAGAAGACAAATACACGTCAAACATATCTCTGTAGGGCACAAAATCCCAAAATCCAGGACTTTTCAATCTGTATTCAATAATCAGAGGAACAGCACAGAAACAAGGTGTAGAAGATGTTGGCGAATATTCATAAGGAGGTGGGCATGATTGAATTTCACAGCTAGTGTTAGAGTTTGTTGGATTCTGGATCTCCTGACCATCATTCGACTTCCCACAAAACTGGTCTAGAGTAGAATTTGTACATGCAGGATTCCCTTGAAGCCTGAAATTATTTGGGACAAGCATAAAAAAATCTTGATAATTTCTAATACAATATATCATTTCCAAAAGATTATAAATCTAACCACTTGAAATAGCATTCAGTTATTTTTAAAAATTTTCCATCTTTTTCCTGTGGAAAAGAGATAATATGACAAGGGCATGTAATTCATTTAGGATAAAATTTGCCTAATATCAGAAGAAACTCATCATAATTATCTAGATCATTCATAGTAAACAGGTCCAGAAACAAACCAGAGTGTGACATTTTGAGGGAGACTTATATTGCCAGAAATATTTGAAAATTTGTTGTTCTCAAAATCCCTGCAAGATCCAAGAAAGACAAACTATTAATATATACAAGAAACCATCAAATGCTGGAAACTAAAGCCTGGCCTTACAAGAAGATGTCTGATCTAGAAAACACACCAAAAAATACACAAAACATGTGTGACTTTTTACATAGAGCAACAGATTCTTCAAAGAAGAATGCAACAAGAATACATTTTTGCATTTGTATTTGAGCCAGTATAAGACTTCGATAAAGTAGAAAGGCAAAAGCATCATTGAGGTCTTACAAGATAAGACTTTCTGATCCATTAACAGTCCTATTTTGCCAAATAGTTGATGGAACAGACCCATTCAGGGAATTGTTTGCAAGTGACCTGCCATCAAAACATGACCAAGTTATGATATCATACTGCAAAGTTCAGTTATGTGCTTATGTTGCATCACCATCATCTTCAACAATTAAACATGGTGCCAAAACGATCATTGCAGCATAAGTTTGTTGAATGGCCAATGTTGAAGGAACCTTGAAACTAAACAAAACAGAACAAAAGAGCTAGTGGGATAACTCTTACAACTTCTGAAGGCGGGGAAGACCGGAAAAATAGTTAGGTATTGTCCCTGTAAGATTGTTGTTGGATAAATCTCTACAAAAATCATAAATAAACATGTGAGTGAATCACAAGTAAGAGATTCCAGTAATTAAGATATTTGAGTGATTATATTCAAAAAAATAGTTGATTTTTTCTCTAACAAAGTTTAACATCAATATACTTGCAGACACTAGAACATTAACAAGAAAGAAAACTTACATTGTTGTCATGTTCTCAGAAAGCTTACCCGAAGGTATTGACCCATTTAAGTGATTTGAAGCCAGGTCTCTGAAAGTAATCGGAAATTTCCCTTTAAATGAAAAGGCCACTAACAATATCTAATGATAGAAATAAAGAAGCTGAATAAAGTGATTCCCTTATTTCACATTAATGAGACAGAAAAGCTAGTCAAATAGATGAACTTACAGATAGCCAAGGTTGGGAATCCTACTAAGGTCAGGCATTGGACCTTGCAAGTTACAGTTCCGCAAGCTCCTAAAAATCCCAACAAAAGCGCAGAGATAACTTAAAGATCTATGCGAAGAAAGTAAGGAACAAGGAAACAAGGAATAACAGAAGATATCACATCTGTTTAAAACAGAAATAGATTTTGTGTGCCAAAAGGGAAAGTAACATGACTATCAAACCATATGATCTTTATGCTGTATGATGCAGTCATAACTTCTGACACATGAACATGCACAACAATATTTTTTCCTATTTCAGTCCTCAATGCACTGAAAATGTGTTTGTCTCAACCTTTAATATTGAAAAAGAGTAAAGAAAGATTGACGGCTTTCTTCCAAAATCATCAATTCCTACAAGTGCATAATTCAACAATTTTGATAGCTGTCTGCACCATATTGAACACTTCCAATAACTATTTAGCAGCTCCAAATTGCATTTTGTACTTACAACTTCAACAACTTCGTCATGTTGCCATAAGAATCAGGAATTGTGCCACCATCAAAGTTGTTGTTATCAAGTTGGCTGCAAAGAAAGAAAAAAGAAAAGGCAGGGGTTGTCAGACAATGAAATAGAAAATGTATCTGCTGAAGTAAAATGAACAAAAACCATTAATTGTGCTTCACAGTGTCCAGCTAGGTAAGAAAAACCGTACAGTATGAGCAAGTTTGGTAATTCAGAGAACTCTGGTGGAAGATATCCTGATAAGTTGTTGTTGTCCAAAAGACTGCAAGATTCATCACATATCATGGTATTAAAAAAAAAAAGAGGATGTTGAGAGTCGTTTGGTCATATTTTATGTAAACAGCTAAGGAATGACACACTTCTAACACGGAAAATTAACAAAAAGACAACTTACAAGTGGACAAGATTTGGTAATCTGGACAGCTCAGGTGGGATTTGACCACTAATTGAATTGTTGTTCATGTGACTGTCCAGAAGCAGAAGAGTTGCAAAATTAGGTAGATTACAAACTCAATTGAAATATTTCTGCAGCGAAGTAAGGCCAAATAGCATCATAGACCCTCACAAGTGCTTTGTTTTGTTCAAGTAAGCGAATGATTTAGGTAGTGGTCCAGATATATTGTTCTGGTCAATCTGTATTCTGTCCAGGACTGGCAGATTACCAAGCTCTTCAGGCAGGGGACCTGTCAAGTGATTTCCATTTAGAAGCCTGAAAATAGAAGTTCCAGACATAGAGTAAGAAAGCAACCAAAATGAAATACATTAGGTGCACAAATACAACAGGAAAAGCATCATCTGTAGGAATCATGTCATTTTCAATATCATGGACAGTTGCCATCACGGGCACTATTTATGTGAAGGTATGAAGTGAGGAAGTAGCTGGACTTACAGGAGTTTCAAAGATTTGATATCACCTATTTCCTTTGGAATACTGCCACTGATCTTGTTCCACATAAAGTCCCTGTAAAAAAGATAGATGATAGAATATTAAGGAAATAAACAGTGGAAGATGCTATCTGAAAAAGATTTTGATTCGAGTGCAGAAAGCTCTTCAGCTAATCTACACTTACAGTATTTCCAAATGAGAAAAACGTCCAAGTGAAGGTGACAAAGTTCCTGACAAATTCATGCTCAATAGTTGCCTGCATGAGATCAATTTAACTGATTTTCTAAACAACAGTAACAAACACCTAAAATATTTGGTAACTAAGCTTTGAGGAAAGCAATGACAAAATCCTACACCAATTTGCGCAAAAGTACAGCATAAGGCATCTTTCATAAATTCAATAAAGATTTTTCCTATCAGCCATAACATGGAGCAATTTGCAGCATATAGTTCCTGAACTCAGCCATAAACAGTTTTAACTCCAAGAAAAACAGGATTATCTGAATCTAAAAAGAAAAAAATGATGCTGTAAACCTTAAAACATGATTTAAATTTCCACATTGATTAAAAAAAAGACAGAAGAAAATCTGAAAATTACAATTCTCTAACGTGAAGATAACCATCGTCCATAGTTGTGTTGAAACATAAAACCCCTGTCCAATTTGCTGTGCAAGGATCCCCTCGATTCCAGTTGCTCAAGTTCCCATTGACATCAATCAGGCTGTTCTTTATATCCCGCAATGCTTGCACTACAATTTTAAGCAGAAGGAGATCATCATTTTAATCACTTGAAACGAATTGAAGGTGAAAAAGAGGACAGAGATCACTATTTTATCCAAATATTCTATCGCCACATGGAGTCACTGGAATTTCGAACGCAATTGATTTGATAGTTGTAAATGATGTCAGTTGAGGACACAGACGTTTAGTCATAAGAAGCAGCAAATTTGGAAGCTACCTAAGTATCACGCTTAATCACTTCTTGATTGGTGATTTATAGGAAAAAGTTGTGGAATTGTAGCAAATATCCAAAGGAAGAAGTCAGCCTACCAAAAATAAAACTAAAAAGAGAAAAACAGATACAGCAGGATCACCTTCTGCAGGATTGATAATGTCTGCTTCAATAAGTAATGGAGGCCAACACAGCCACACAAGTAAAAGGGCTCCAAACGTGCAAGTTCTTGATATGGGCATCCCAAAAATGGACATTTCTTGAAGCAATCAAATATTCGCCCTGAAAACAAAACACAAGCAACACATAATTGAAAGCCTGAGCTGTAATTGTAAAACAGACCAAGTACCTCAACAAAACCAATAAATCACCTTGAAGGATGACTGTGTAATGAAACCATAAGAAAATGAAGTCCTGGATGAACTACTGCATACAAAAAAGAGAAGTGAAGGAGAAGAGGAGAGCGGAGAACCTGCGTTAATGGTAGAGTAGAACAACAACAGGGTTGTTGAAACTTGAACAAGAAAACATAGAAAATTTGGGACTACGGCTTCGTTTGATATGTTTCTGACCAGGTCACCATTACGAAAGTGGCAAAGACTACAATGGATTACGATGATAATATCCATCACCATCCCACTTTCATTGTCTACGCTGTCAAAAAAATAAATTAGACGTAAAAAGAAATAGGAAAGCAACACAATGTAATAATATAAAAATCAGAACTTCACCAAATGGGTTTGGCCATTTTGACTTTGTTGGGAGGATGAGTACAGAGGGGGAGATTTGAATAGTACTGGCGGTTTTGTCATAAGTGACAAAACAGGAAGGTGATGGGTTTGAGAAAATGGCCAACTACCCTGAAATGCCTGACCTGGACTTAAGACATGACGACATATACTCGAGACACTAAAAAGTAAAAACAAACAAAAGGTCCCGGACTAAGCTGTGGATGTTTCAAGAGCCCCCCGTCCGTCTCGTGCTTGTTCGAAGATTAAAGATTAAAGCTTTGGGACATGAGGAGTAAGGACACGCTTTTTCCTTTTCACCTGTAACCGTAGGTTGGCATTTAGAATGGCCCTGCTAATGTGATTCAACGTATCCTTTAATCAAGTGATGTTTATTCATGGTCATGGATACGAAAATGAATCCACATTAAGCAATTAATTTGTTTCAGGATGATATTTTACACAGAGTCTCTCTTAGTTCAAACTATCAAAACAAAAACTGGGGTTTGACTTGTGATTTAGCAGGATCGTTTCGCATGATTCGCTACCACCCCAAAAGTCTTCCTGCTGCAGTTAGCTGAACAGAGAAGTGATAGGTACTTGATAAACCAGAGTGGTGGGAATTGGCTCTTGCTTGTTGTCAGATATTTATTTTGTAACTTTGACAGGAAAACCAGAGCCGTTGATTTTTCAGGATCATTGAACTATTATAGGATAAGTAAGCAATTACCAACTGATTCACGGAAATGTTAAACATATTTTATTCATAACCAACCAGACTTAATCAAAGTACTAGTAACGTTGGAGGCAGATACTCTGTCCCTTTCATGTAATAGCACAACATGTTTAAGGTAAGCAATAATGAATGACCTTCTTTCTTCGTGTTTTGAACCATTCAAAGTCACCAACCCAATGGCACCATTTTCCATTTACAATTAATTAAACTCCTCTTTTCAACAAAGATTCTTTTCATACATGCAAATTCAAAATAGACTTTTAAAACAAAGGTCCAAAAATCATTAAGATTTTCACGAACTAAACGAAATTCTTAAATTTCTGAAAATTTAATGTTGAAACCATACTTCTTCTTTTTTTTTTTAATTTATCAAATATTAATTAGATAACTAATTATTTTGTTCAAAAGTCATGCTGTAATCAATGCACCGCTTAAGAAGGCTGAGCTATCGCCGTTAAACTAGGAACTCAGTTATGAGTAGCAAGCAATTTATTATGCGATGATATGTCGAGGGGTGGTTTAAGTTTAAGTTTTAACACAAGTAGGAAGCATATCAAGTCCTTGTCCTGGCCGCAACGGCCAACAACCTTACCTTAGTGTGTGTAATGTATGCTTCCTTCCCGTTTTTTGCGTGGCAGTTAAGTCCATTCAATTCAACTTGTTAATATCCAAATCCAAGAGAATCCACTCCCGAGACTACTTGTTCCAAGTCGGGAACAGATATGTTAACGTCCTTTGAATGGTTCAATTTTGCAGAAAAAACAAAGTCACGATATCCTCACCTGAACCATTGACTAATGATTCCCCAACCTTTGACTAATGATTGATTAATCCCCGAAGCAACTTCAGTCGTTAATTAAATTACGTACATATAAAAAACTCCATTTTTATAATTTTATAAATTATAAAGATTGGAAGAAAATAATATTAAAAAAGAAACAAAAATTAAAATAAATAATTTAACATAAAAAAAATAAAAATTACAATGGAACTAAGCATGTCCTAACCTCGGAACAAGGTATTTTTGCGGATGTTCCAGATTTTTATGGGTTTGAGCTATGTTCTAAAATTCGGACCGGTCATCGAATCGGTGGTTTTATTGGTTACTGGTTTGATCGGTTCGACCGGTTCAACCACTGGTCGAACCGGTGTGACGTAATAATTATACAATAATTATATTTAATTATATATAATATTAAAAATATTTTAAAAAATTCAAAAAATTCAAATAATAAAAAAAAGATCATCAAACCGGTCAGACAGGACTGGTCCGACCGGTCAATTGACCGGTTTTGACAGGTTTTGACCGGTTCAGATTGGGTCAATTTAGATCCGATTTTGAATGATCAACCAGACCGGACCACCGACCAGTCACCGGTCCCAACCGGCCTGGTCCGAGTTTTTAAACATAGCTTGAGAAAATAGTTGAAAGGTGAGTGTCGTGTAGTTCGCATAATCATATACGAAGAATCTTCAAATTGAAGAGTTTGATTAATAACAAGAGGAAGATGGGAAGGGATCGTTGGCGTTCTTTATTCAATAAAATACTAAATGTCCAACCATTAGTACGAGATAGGTTGGACACGTACTAATGGTTGGACATGTGTCTATCATGTTTTCTTGAGAAAACGTCTGATGTTAGATAGCCATTGTCTTCAAAACTCATAAATGTGTATTGCTCCAACCCTCCCTCTATTTGCGTGGGGTAAGTAATATTAATGAATAAGGCATTTGCTCAACTTCGTTTAGGTTGCGCGTGGTCCAAATTTCGTACCACTTCTTCTTAACTCGGCCTGTTTGTGAGAAGGGACATTTTTCATCACCGTCACCACCGTGCAACTAGCAAGTCCCCACACTGTAGTTTGTAATAACTCATTTTCATGTCTCAATCACACATGCCCTTGTCTACACCTTCTTTAACCATTTTTCTTTTTTTGATCTCATTGATTCATTAATACACACTAGAGGAAGTAACGTGCACACATAGAATTGAAGATTGAAAACTTCGAATTCAAGGAAATAAGAAGATGGTAGATTCGAATTAACCAAATTAAAACTAATACGTAGGGTTTTTGGTTCAGCCTGATCCCGACAGGCTACACGTTGCCGTTTGGATCCATGGAGTTGACTGCTTCTCACGAGAATTCCGGCTTGAAGGTTCCTGCAAAACAAGGAAGGCACGTCGGGAGTTGTTTCCCGATAAGCCCCTCCAACGCTCAAGTCAGTGTTTTGTGTAGGCGGGATCGCCGTGAGTAGAGAAAACTAGGGTTGTGATTACTTACCTCTATTATGGCAGAGTCGTACCATATATATGGAGCAGATGCTAGGTTTAAGTCTTTACGTATGCATGGGAGACTTCCACCTACGAATGGGCTATGGATGCGTGGATTGGGCCTGG
>JAJMLV010000229.1:11056990-11068464 GCA_027123465.1 Erythroxylum coca | reverse complement strand
AAACTTAGATAAAAATAATTAATTTAAATTTGACTTATTAATTTTAGATTAAATTGAATTGAATTAAACACAATATAAAAGCGATAATAATATTATATACTAAATATTGAATTAAAAAGGACTTAAATATCGATTCTATGCAGAAGTAATTAATGTGATATAATTAGAGATAACAAATTTAAAAATATTTATTTTTAAAATTTTAATTTAATGATTAATTTTTTAAAATTTGTATAAATTAAATCAAATTTATATGTCTATCTTTTTGAGTAATATGTAATAATTTTTTAAAATATCAGTAAAGCTTTTTATATTAACATTTTCAAAATTAGCTGCTTGAGTCCAATCCACCAACTTAATCGTTTTCAAAATTAGCTAATTGAGTCCAATCTGCCAACTTAATCAACTAATTACCGAACATACTTATTAGCAGTTTGACACAATCAAACAACTAAAACTTTTCAATATGTTAAAAAATGAGTGATATAAGTTATTTACCAATCAAAGCCTTAATTAGACTTATGATGTCTTTGCTTCGTATTAATTTAGAAATGATAAGTCATAGATCAAGGAAGGGTATACTGTCACCTGCTCTCAAGGGGTGTGGCTTGATGGTTGAGAGCGAGGTTTGACTTTGGTTAGGTCTCATGTTTGATTTCATGCTAGCCCCTCTTGTAAGAGCTTGGGGCAGCCGAAATTTTACCTGTAGATGGAGAACTAGTTGGGCCCTTAATGATGAGGTGCGCCCGCTTGACCCGCCTGTGGGGTGGTACGTCAGTTGGACCTTCAAAAATGTGTGTGCGCTTGGCCCGCCTGCGAGATTTTCTCGAATTAAAAAAAAAGTATACTGTCACCTAATTTGTGATTCATGCTTGTCCTTCCCACTAACTAACATTAAAATTCGGTGAACATTTTAATATTTGTGATTATTTGAAATAAGAAAGGCTCCACCATGTGGTTTCAGCGACTCTAATTATCACATCTAGAAAAGCTATTGAATATTTCCAGTATTTTCCATAAAAGTTTAAATTCCTCATGATTTCGGCTCCACTATCAAATTCCATATTTATTTTCAGAAAGTGCACATAGCTTAAAGTACATTTATTTAATTAACTTATTGTAACTAGAAATTTTATAGAAGACTATTTCGATTTGCTTCAATTAACTTTTTCTTTAATTCATCAATAATATATCGTAAATAATTCAATAACGTTATTTAACATTGTTACAAAAAGCTTTCAACCCATCACTTCAAAAGTGATCCGAGGCACCATAAAAAACTTATTGCATCTAGCAAATCAATTTGGAAATGAATAATCAAATTGGACCACTCCTCCTCGATCTCATGCATGCATGGCTTTATAATTCATAATGATATTGCAATCTCACGGAAGATCGTGGATTTAGTCATGTCATTAGGAAAGCACTTGCGATCTGATTAAATATAGAATCTCCTTACTAAAAATGAGATAAGACAATTTTGTGTAGCAATGCACGGTTAATGTTTACTACTATTTGTTTTCCTACTGATCTTTTCATATATTCATGAACATTTTTTATTTGTCTGTTTTTGTTTCCTTTATATAAATGTGCCGTTGTACATACCACCACAACTTACTCATTGCTAGTGTGAACAAGGAGGAATGATCCTCTGTCCAATTTTATGGTGTTTTATTGTGTCCAGTGAATCTCAACCATTTATTTATGCAAGATTCATATTTATTTATGCGAGACCCACGTGAAATCCACATAAATAAATGGCTGAAATTTACTGGACACAATAAGATACCATAAAATTGGACAGATGATCTTGACTCGTGAACAAGACTTTGCATTTACATTGAAAGGTTAACCATTTTCATGCACCCGAAATCTGGATCGGTGAGTTAGTGCCAATATACAAGTACAGCTTGTACATTTAAATGTATTGTATATTATGTGTTAAGGCTTTAATTAGGCTTCTGAAGCTCAGGGATTTAATATATGTTGACAAAGGAAAAGGTCGCACCTTTTTTATTCTTTAGCATTTCTTCCTGTAAAAGAAAAGCAATTACTTGTTGCAAAGTCGGTCAATCACAATTATGGGTTCAAACCATTCAACTTTCTTTTCTTCCAAGGAAACAATGGTCGTGAGGTTTTGCACATACAAGTCTGAATTCATTCTACATTAATCACAACAATATCTATTATGAATCTCGTCATATGCAAAATTTAAAAAAATGTAATAATACGAAATCTTACTTTTTAACTAATAAGATGAATATTTTCAAATCATTTTATATTGAATTCTAAGCAAATATGGAACCTTATAACATCTGGTTAGGTCGGTCGAGCTAAGCTCGAACTCAATCAAAACGACCCACCTCTCAAGGATTGGCCTAACTCTTATCGGCTATGTCAGGCTCAGTCCACGCATCCATGACCCATTCACAGATAGAAGTCTCCCATGCACACGTAAAGACTTAAACCTAGCATCTGTTCCTTATATAAGGTATAACTCTACCATAATAGAGGTACGAGATCAGAACCCTATTCTTTCTGTTTTTACAGCAACCTAAACCCTCACAAAAGACTGACTTGAGCGTCGGAGGGGTTTATCAGGAAACAACCCCCGACGTGCCTTTTTTATTTTGCAGGAACCTTCAAGCCGGAGTTCTCGTAAAAAACAGTCAATTCTATAAATCCAAACGACAACGTGCAGCCTCGCCAGAATCAGGCTGAACTAACATCCAAGCAGTTCCCATGATGTTATATTCCATATCACTGACCAGAAACACCAAACCAGAATATATACAATCCATAATATGTATTTTCTTTGATCTAGATGTCAAATTACGATTACTGATTGGAACACAAATGCGTTAGTGACATCCGTAAATCCAAAAACTAAACAGATAGTCAGACGGACAGATCCACCTCAGCTATGCGCTGTCTTAACTCTTAATGCTGATTAAAGAAAGTACCTTTACCTTAATCTGCTCAAACTTGGACTTGTGGTAGAAAGGGGTGAAGTGGCCCTGTCTCTCCTCTCGTTCTTTCTCTCACTACTACAGGCTTTCAGCTTTCTCTTTCCCTTCTTTTGTCTCTCCGAGTCTTTGGTTTGGTGTCTCTCTGATTGTGTCCTACAGTTTCACAATTTTTATTCTGTTTTGTTTTATTTATTATAAGCCCACCAAAAAGCAGAGAACTTTGTCTTCTTTTCCACTCTTGAAACAGTCTGTTACTGGCTCACTGTCCTTTGCTGCGTTTTCTCTCTCTTTTTTTGGTGTGTGTTATGGTTTCAAGTGAGAAGTTTTAAATGCTTCTTACCATAAGCTTCCTCTGAAAGCAGCACAGCTCAGAAGCCGTGCACAAACATCTATCCCTCAGAGTTCGTGATTTCTTATGTTCTTCATCGCCCCCTGCTCTCAAGATTCCACATTTCGACTTTTTACTGCTTTATCCCTGGATCTGATGTTGCCGTTGTAACAAAGATTCTTCTTGTCCTCCGTTGTTTCCTTTTTTGGCTGCCGGAAAATGGAGCTTCTCAGGCCAAATTTATTCATCCAACGTCGTTGTTAGATGATAGAGTCCTGCGCGCTTCAAGGTTCGCAACTTTTCACTTGCGACATGCCCTTCAACCCAAGTTTTTAGTTTGTGAACATTTTAACGCAGTGTTGAAATTCTTGAGAGCTTTCTTAAACCTCTAGATCTGTTTGATTTTTCTTTACATTTCCAAGCTAATGTTAAACAAGTCTGAGGGGGCTAAAGCTCTTGAGTTTACTTTCTTTGCTTAAGTTGATGAATTTCAAGTTTCTGTCCGTCTCTACTATAACCAGTTTTGGGATCTCCGGATGTTTAGTGGGTCTAACAAGTTCCAACTTTTGCTCTTTTTTTCTAGTTCATGGCTGGTTAATGTACTTTTGGTTGTAGAACATCTCCAGCAACGGTTCATTCACCGTTTACGTAGTCCAACAATTTGATATCTATCTTTGTTTTCTCCAGTCTTTGTTCTTTCCCTCAAATTTCTTTTTTTTTTTTCTTATCGTCAATGCCGTGTATAAAGGTTAAGAAATTGATCATTAACCGGATAAAGCGCTAACTCGGGATAATGTAGTATCGTATCTTCAGATTTATAAATTCAAAAATATCAATTTCCTTTTTCACTATGTCCTCGGATTCTTCTGTGTCGTTGAACTGATTTGCATGTGAAAGTGTGGCTCGCTTTATTGGTTCCCTTTGATGAGCAATGGCATGTGTTGCGTTACTTTTTGATATTTTCTGTTTCCTATTATTTGTTTATTTTCTCAGTTTGGTTTTGAATTTCTCTCTGGCTAACATTATTGAGATTTAGCATTTCATATGCTTAGAAAGAAAAAGTTCTCTTCTTTTGCTTGCTTTATTCGTTCTGTAAAGTCTTTTGCCTCTTGCTTTTGGGTGACGATTGCTTTTTCTAATCGTTTGGAGCATTGCTTTAGATATTGGGTATAAATGAGAGGACAATGGCCTTAACTTTTTGCATAAAGAAAAGCTTAATTTGGGAAGTTAGATCATAAATCTTCCAATTACATTGTCTCCCAATTCTCTAATTAATTCTTAAGGAATTGATCTCGCTGCTCCCTTGGATGATTGCTTCATACACAAGTATGTAATCCTTATTACTGTTCTGTCAAACACACATTCCCTCAGAGTACTCTCATTAATTGATCGTGCATTGTATCCAAAATAGTAAATCTAGATCCCCTCCTTTCACCATGTACAAGTTGCTTCATATATACTTCTTTCTTGCTTTTACTATGTTCTTGTACCTAGATTGAGGTTTGAAGTTTATCACGGAGCTAGAATGCAATGGCATTCCTTGTCTCAACTTTACACTTACTGAAAACTCAAAAACTGGGAAGGTTCCTCCATAAGGAACTAGGGAATATTTGCTTTACAACTAAAAATCTGTGACCTTGTTGGCAGTCCTTGCTGCAATATGGCTTTTAAGGAAAGGAAGTTGCATGCTTTCTTTCGTTTCCAGGATTTGCTTATATCCATCCCCTAATGGCTACCTACTGTTGTTTCTTGGTTTCAATTTAAATCAGGAAGTCACAAGGCCTGCAGCAGTCAATATTGTTTTATGCTGTGTGAATCAACTCTCCATGAAGTTCATCCTGCCTTCGGTTCTCTGTTTCTTCTTTTTCCTGGTTACTCTTCTTCCTATTTCTACTGCTGACCTGAAGTCCGATAAGCAAGCCCTTCTCGATTTTGGTGCTGCTGTACGACATCATCGGTTCCTCAACTGGAATTCCACTACCTCAATATGCAAGTCCTGGGTGGGTGTCACTTGCAACGCAAATGATACTCGTGTGCTTGAACTCCGACTTCCTGGGGTGGGATTTCTGGGCCATATCCCAGCCAACACACTTGGAAAACTTGATGCTCTTAGGGTTCTGAGCCTCCGTTCCAATCTTCTCAGTGGGAATCTGCCTTCCGATGTCACCTCTCTTCCATCACTTGAACATCTCTACCTCCAACATAATAACTTTTCTGGTAGGATACCTGCCTCCTTTTCCCCGCAGCTTAGTGTCCTTGATCTCTCATTCAATTATTTCACCGGAGGTATTCCTCAAACAGTAAAGAATTTATCTCAACTCACTGGACTGAGCCTCCAGAACAACAGTCTTTCTGGCTCCATTCCAGATCTAAACCACACAAATATCAGGCGCTTAAATTTAAGCTACAACCAGCTTAATGGATCCATTCCACCTTCTCTTCAACGATTCCCTAATTCATCCTTCATTGGAAACTCTCTACTGTGTGGACCTCCTCTTAAGCCCTGCTCAGTCATCCTTCCTCCACCTTCTCCATCTCCTGCTTACTCTCCACCACCTTCTATTACACATAAGAAAAGCTCAAAAGTGAAACTGACAACAGGAGCTATCATTGCCATTGCAGTAGGAGGGTTTGCAGTGCTGTTTCTTGTTGCTCTAATTATGTTGTTTTGCTGGCTAAAGAAGAAAGACAATGGAGGCAGTACCACGTCTAAACGGAAGGCTGTGAGCAGTGGCGGGGGGGAAAAACCCAAAGATGATTTTGGAAGTGGGGTGCAGGAAGCTGAGAAGAACAAGCTGGTGTTCTTTGAAGGTTGCTCTTATAATTTTGATCTTGAGGATCTACTAAGGGCTTCCGCTGAAGTGTTAGGAAAGGGGAGTTACGGCACAGCATACAAGGCTGTGTTGGAGGAGTCAACAACTGTGGTGGTGAAAAGGCTGAGGGAAGTGGTTGTAGGAAAAAGGGATTTCGAACAACAGATGGAGATGGTGGGAAGGATGGGACAACACCCCAATGTTGTGCCCCTTCGTGCTTACTATTACTCAAAGGATGAGAAGCTTCTAGTGTACGATTACATACCGGGTGGCAGCTTATCCACACTTTTGCATGGTATGTTTTGAACCCTCCCGACAACTTTACCTTTGAATATGAGCAAGCTTTTGTTAATGATACACAGACACAGTAGTTCTATATTACTATCTGTCTTACATGGGATGTAGATGAAAATGAATATGCTTCTCTGACTCTTGAGTTATTGCAAAGAGTATAACATTGTGTACTAGTGCTCTTTGTTACTTTGCCTTGTTTACAAGACAAGTGTCAAATAGCCTAATAATTACTTAGCATGCCAAGAGATCCTTTTTGATTCCTATGATATTGATATATTGATCCTATGCCTTTAAAAAAAAAAAAAACAGGAAACCGAAGCTCTGGCAGAACTCCTTTGGATTGGGACTCGAGAGTAAAGATCGTATTGGGGGCTGCAAGGGGAATTTCTTACCTGCATTCTGTTGGTGGCCCAAAGTTCACTCATGGAAATATCAAGTCCTCAAACGTTCTCATCAGCCAAGATCACGATGGTTGCATCTCTGATTTTTGTCTGACCCCACTCATGAATGTCCCAGTAACTCCATCAAGGAGTGCAGGCTATCGTGCTCCTGAGGTGATTGAAACCCGTAAACACACGCACAAATCCGATGTGTACAGCTTTGGTGTCCTCCTGCTGGAGATGCTAACGGGCAAAGCCCCGGTCCAGTCACCGGGTCGCGATGACATGGTTGATCTTCCCAGATGGGTACAGTCAGTAGTTAGGGAGGAATGGACATCTGAAGTTTTCGACGTGGAGTTGATGAGATTCCAAACCAATGAAGAAGAAATGGTCCAGATGTTGCAACTTGGGATGGCCTGTGTAGCAAAGGTACCCGACATGAGACCCAACATGGACGAGGTTGTTAGGATGATAGAAGAAATCCGGCAATCGGACTCAGAGAACCGGCCATCTTCTGAAGAGAACAAATCCAAGGACTCAAATGTGCAGACACCTTAATCTGATTTGATTGCATTAAGTTGTTTATTTTTCTCGATTGGCAATATCAAAGATTTCACATTTGTACACAAAGTAAGGTTTCTGTTTTCGTCTTCGCAAAGAACTAATGAAGCCTTACTTGAGATTTGCAAGGCTGAGCGTGTGAACCGTCCAGTTGCAGAATTATTGTTAGTGGCTGCATGCAAAAAATTGAAAATTACCAGTGAATCAGTCCCTGGCACCAAGAAATTCAAATTACAATTCGAGCAAACTTTGATACACAGATGGGCCAATCAAGACTTGATCTAAATAACATATTTCAATTTATTAATATTTGTAGTTTAAAGGTATAATGGTAATAATAATTATATAAAATATTGGAGAACAACTGTTGTTCTAATTCATTAGGAAAAAAAAGGGCAAGGCAAGGGTGGTGACTGGTGAGCGTTGATTTTACGCGAAAGAAGATTCCAGAAACAGAAACCTATCTTATCTAATTTAGACCTCTTAGTCTTTCTTTCTCTTAGCTCTGCAATTTTGTAGTCGCTCTGCTTCCTTCTCTTCTCGTTTGTGCTTCGCTTTATCTGTCTGTTTATTTTGGTTATTTTTTGGAATTTTTTTTTCCTGGAGGAAGAGGATGGCTTCTAAACGCATCCTGAAAGAGCTCAAGGATTTGCAGAAAGATCCTCCCACCTCTTGCAGTGCCGGTATTCTCAAAATTTTCTATTTTGTCTATGTTTTTTAAAATAAAAATAATGTTGAATTTATCATAGGTCCGGTTGCGGAGGATATGTTTCACTGGCAAGCAACAATTATGGGACCAGCCGATAGCCCGTATGCTGGAGGTGTCTTTTTGGTTTCCATTCATTTTCCTCCTGATTACCCCTTTAAGCCTCCCAAGGTGTCCCCCCCTTGGCCTTGTTACTTTTTAATTCTTTGATTTTCCCTGTGTTTCATTGTCTTGAGAAACTTTTTAATGTGTGAATCAGGTTGCATTCAGAACAAAAGTCTTCCACCCAAACATTAACAGCAATGGAAGCATATGCCTGGATATTCTCAAAGAACAATGGAGCCCTGCCCTTACTATTTCCAAGGTTTGCTTTCATTTTCATTTTTCATTTTTTTTCCCCGCTTTTTCCTGGTATTCAGTAAACTGTTTCAGTGGATGCATGCTAGCTTGATTTGCTGAAATCCTGTACTTTGACAAGCTGCTCCGGTGTGCTCTACTCTTTGTTCTTAGTGTTATTATGGAAATCTGTGTTTACATGTGAACTGTGACTTAGTTGTTCTATCTAAGCTGCATAATGAAAAGGGTGCTAAAGGTACCTGTGTTTTTACCCTTTATTCACGTGGAGAATATAGACCAGTGGATACGTTGCTGTATCTATTATAAAAGGGAATGAGAATATAACAGTAGTTTCACTGGGAGTTTCACAAACACTAGTAATAACCTAGTAACAAAGGGCTTGGAAGTGGCAAGTCATGTTATATAGAAACCAGGGTCTCTTTGCTCCTTTTCTTTTTCCACCCGTCTTTCAGTTTCTTCCTTTATAACATACAGTAAAACTGGAAGTAGTTATTAACTTCTCATCAAGGTCGTATTTCATTTAGTAATGCATAGCATGCAAGACATCTCAACTCCGGTCAATGGCCTAATCAAGTAGCGTTTGGGAATTACTTTTGCTTAATAGAATGTCACTCTCGTGTGAGTTTGGATTTGATTGCATTGCATTCATCTTGAAACCTACTATTCAGAAGTATAGTTGTTTTTTGTATTTGTGAATTCACTAAGCTTTGAAGCATTCTTGTGAATTTTGAAACAGTATGTGGCATTCTTATACCTGAAATAGTGTTTTTGATTGACTTGGATTGATGTGGTGTATTTACTTGTAGTTTCCAAAATACATTTTCTTCTTTTCGTGGATGTTTATGATAACAGTTTCTGCTTGAATTCTAGGTGCTCTTGTCAATATGTTCTCTATTGACTGACCCAAATCCAGATGACCCTCTTGTGCCGGAAATTGCTCATATGTATAAGACTGACAGGACCAAGTATGAGGCGACTGCCCGCAGCTGGACTCAGAAGTATGCCATGAGTTGATGGAGACAATCCATAACTGGAAACAAGAGACGTTTCTTACCCTCTGGTTTTGTTTAGGTAAATGAAAGTGTTCAAAATGCCCTATTTTGTTTTTGATATCATCATCGTGGACTTGCAGTTTGAATGGTTGCCTGCTCTATTAGCCTTGTGAATACTTATTTGAAGGCATTTTAGGCAGGATAAGGAAGTGTAATGTCATGTTGTCTTATATTTCGTACGCGCTGCTTACTGTTTTTCTCGGGCTCATTTGATTCATGCGGGAACTAGTCATGGGGGAGCTTCATTGACTAATGGTCTTGGTTAGGAGTCACCTGGGTTGGGTGAACATAGAGTAACTAATCCAAATTGTAGTGTGGTTAAGAGTTAAGAGAACTAATAAACCTCCACTATCCGCATTCCATTTTCTACAAAATGGTCCTAGTCTTCAAGCCCTTGCAAATACTTCTTGGACTACAATTAAACCACTCGATTTTTCAGAGAGGGGTCATCGTCTTTGCGGTTTTTATAACTTACGGAAACTCGTTATTTCATAATTTTACTGTTCATTTCGCTACGTGAAGCGTTAAAGTTCTAGAAAGAACCGACTAGAAAAGAGTTCTATGAGAGGGGATGAGATCGTCTGTACCGGCTTTTCTGTGTCATCTCTGTGCCAACCTCTTCCATCCACTTATTTTATGTTGTCCCATTTATTTATTGTGAAATATGTGGATGAAAGGGGTTGGTATAGAGATGGTACAGAGAAGCCGGTACAGACGATCTCAAGCCTTCTGATATAGAGGGCTGGTTAGAAGATGAAACTGGAAAAGGAACTAGTGGATTGAAAACAAGAAGTGACTGAAATGGGAACACTGGAATCGAAAGCGTCGTCTTGTTGGGATTTGAGTCTTTGCAGGATATCATTTGGCCCAAAATAATAATTTTTATATGCCAAACTGGGCCCCTCCATACCAAGGTTAGTATTGCCAAGAAGTAAAACTGAACGTTGAAACCTGATGTGCTGGACGAGGGTGGTATTAAGATGAGGATCAAATCATAACTAAAAAGTTAATTGAAGATGATGTTGCACATTAAGTTGTATTGCAGTTATAATTATGTACAATTTCAACTAACACCAAACCAGAAAAGCCAGCAGATTAGCCTTAGGAAGCAATCATGGGTTTTAGAGGGGTTGCTGTTTCTCCCTTCCAACTCCCACTGTATAATTTGCTAACACATGCCGACGACTCTCCATGATTTTGCTTGCTTGCTTCCTATTCAAATCATAATATCTCACAGGTCCTTTAAATTGCCGTTGTTTTCTTTTATTTTAATTTAGAATTCTGACTCCTATTATTTTCCTTATGCATCTTGAGTTTGTCTACAATTATCCAAGAGATGGTTAGGTTACCAAGTTTGACATGACAAAATGAATTCGTACAAGTAAGCGGGGATGGACGGGACCTACTCATTCGGCTGTCCCAGGAGAGCCAAGTCATGTCTTGTTCACAACCTGCTTCATCTATGATGTTGTACTGACTTGTCCCCACCCAGCAGCCGACCATGTCCTGTCCTATTGGTATCAGGCCCTTATCAATGGTAGTGAAAGGTGTTTATACTGAAATTGTTCCACCGTGGAAATTGTAGTTTGTTGTATACTGGAACAAAAATAAAATATTTGCCCTTTTTTTAATTCTGACGTGTAATCTGATACAAACGACAAACGACAAGCAATTGGAGGCACGGGTTGAGTTGATTGGTTAAGGCTACTCCAAGTGGAGTGAATGAGAAAGTGGGTTTTCTTGAGTTCATGTTCAAATAATGAAAATGTCAAGTAACGGCAGGCAGCCCTTAAGGCCATCTCCAACCATACACATCAAAAATATCAAATTTGATATTTTGGTGCAAAGAAATCACTATAAGAAAGACACCAAAATGATATAATGAATAATAATACACTAAATTTAATGTGTTACTATTTATGCATCAAAAGTTATAAAAATACTACTTTGTCTATTTTCTTTTTAACATATTCCTTTTATGTCCTTTTCATAATTTAATTTATTTACACAATTT
>JAJMLV010000229.1:11000998-11012023 GCA_027123465.1 Erythroxylum coca | reverse complement strand
TTTGGACTCGATCATGTGGTTATTATTTGGGATAATTGTTGATTTTGTTGTCTTGTTTTAATGGATGTGTTATACTCTGATTTGGTTATGATATTAAATATTTAGACACTTTTTTGTGAATTTTTTGATTTTGTATTGGTTGATGCAATTATTGACATCTAGTGATGATATTTTAGTTATTATTTGGGAACAATCATATGATTGATGGCTGAAAAATTTATTTATATTTATTTATATTATTTGGTATAATTTTCTATTTTTAATATTACTAATATTATATATAACTAAATATAATTATTGCATAATTATGACATCATATCAATTCAATTGGTGGTTGAATCGGTGACCAGTAAAGCCTCCGGTTCGACGTCCGGTCTGAGTTTCAAAACCTTAGTCTAGTCATTTTTTTGCTAATATTGTTCCAAACAGCTTTCTTAAAAGACAATTGAATCATGTTGCTTTCGTAATGTATGAATTCATATTAAGGATAATGCCAGTTAAAGGCGAGTATAAACAAATGGTTTGAAATAATGAAGAAGTTGATGTAGATTTTGTTGGAGTTGTTTCTCAAAACTTCGATACTGGTTTTAAACTGCTTTTGTATAACATGTTTCATGCATCATTTTTAGATGGAACTTGATCTTTATATTAATTTTGAATAAATAAATATATAATTTTATAATTGAAAACTCCAATGTATAATTATCTTTCAAAACAAAATATGATGGTACAACATTCTTATCATATAATTTATAAAAAATGCATTTAACTCTTGATAAAACCTATGATTCTTCAGGTGTTGCCGAAAAAGTTGTTAGTAAAAGATCTTTGATGAAAAGAAAAATCATTCATATTGTGTCATAAATGATTGTGCTACATCTTTATAGATAGAGTTGAAAGGATGATAAAGAAAAACATTTTTATAACTCCTAATTTGATGATTAAACGAATGTTGATTGTTGTGGAGGCTAGTTGACCAAAATAAAGAAAATAGGTCAACTTATATTTTGACTTTTTTGGAGATCATTCATATTGATATTTCTGGTTTTATTCACATCCTATATGTAATTTTAGATATTTTTTTAAACTTTTATGGATGATTATTCTTATTATATATATGTTCTTAGTTAAAGAAAAATCAAAAGTTCTTGACAAGTTTAAGATCTTTAATACTAAAATTGAGAACAAGTCAAGAAACCCAATCAAATTTGTCATATTTAATCAAAGAGATGAGTATTATGGTAAAGATGGATTTTTGAACATAAAAAAGGTTCGCTTACCAAATACTTAAAAACTTATGAAATAGTAAATTAGTTTACTATACTAGATAGTCTTGAGTAAAATGATATGGATCAAATGCATAATTGTACCTTCAAAAGATATAATAAGGAGCATGGTAAACAAGAATAACCTTCCATATTACCTTTTGCATGAGACTACTAAGACTGCATTGTATATTCTCAACAGAGTCGAAGAAAATTAGTACCTGAAACATCTTTTGAAGTATAGAAAGAATAAAAACCAAGCCTTACTCATCTCTGTAATTGGATTTGTTTTATTGAGGCGTGTTTGAATAATCCTAATAAAAATAAACTAAATTATTGTTTTTTTTTTGAGAAATAACTACATTATTGTTCTAGTTGTATTTTGTAGGATATTTAGACTATTATAAGGGGTACATATTTTATTGTAGAGAAGAAGGATCTAGAATTATGAAGTCACAAATAATTAAGTTTATAGAGTATGATGTCTGTGATGAGGTTAGTCTTTCTTATATTTAAGATGATAGAAAAGTTAATATTACTATTATTTTATATCCTTCATCCATTTCAATACATTAAGAACTAATACATGCATAAAATCTGGTTGTTATGCATAAGATCAAGTTTGACAAGTTCAATTTAAAAGATCCCCCAAGGTGAAGAGGCCAACTATATCATCTGATTATATAGTCCATTTGGGTGAGAATGACTATAATATTGGACACTTGTTGATCTAATTACTTTTCAAAATATTTATGGGATACAATGACGGATGAAATACAATTCATAAGGTATAATTAGGTATTAAAACTTATTTGTTTACCTCATAATTGTAACTTGTACGCTGTGAATTAGTTTATGAGGTAAAAATTATATTCTTAACCATAACATTTTCACCAAGATCGAAGTTAAATCCTAACATTTTAAAGCATTCAAATTGAATCCTAAAATTTTAAAAATGATTAATTTAACCCTTAAAATGACAAATCTTTTTATAGGTTTATTCTCTATTAATTATGTGTTACGTCAATGCTAATTATATGTTGACATATAAAAAGGTCGAGAAGTTATATTTGATAGAATATATAGATTCTAATTTTGCTATGTATCTAGATAATAAAAAGTCTACATCAAGTTATATTTTTACGTTAGCAGAGGGGGTCATTTCATGGAGAAGTGTTAAGTAGACAATTGTAAATTTTTTATCTACCATATAGAGTTTATTGCATGCTATAAAGCTGTCTCACAAGTAATTTGTTTGAGAATTTGGTTTTTGAATTGTCTGTGATTGATTCAATTGCTATATCCATTTGATTATATGGTGATAATCTTTTTGCATTATTGTTCAATACAAGGTTTGAGCATTTTTAAAAAAAATAAAGTTTAAGCATTTGAATGTTAAATATTTGACTGTAAAGGAAGTTGTACAAAAAATGATCACAGTGGAATACATTTTGACTGAGCATATGATAGTTGATTATTTTGACTAGAAGACTTTGCCCAATCATTTTTTGTGAGACATATCTACATCATGGGTTTATTTTGAAGTCCTTTAATAATGTAAACAGGGGATCATTGTTTATTTGCTCCAAATACATATTTGTGTTCATGTATTATAACTGCACTAATCATATATATTGATGACCAATATTTTATTCTCAGTTGTATAGATCGTTTTATACTATCATAATATATGTAAAAATCTTAAGATTTATGCCAATCTTATTGTTACTTGTCATTAAACATATATACAATTTGAGATTGATCCCATATCTCTTGACATATTCAAGTATCTCGAGATATTAACGAGTTTATGGTACAAGAGTGATATCAGTCTTTTAAATTCGTAAAGGTTTTCTCTAAAATAATTTAGCATACAATGAGAGTAAATATATTTATATATTGTAGTTTAACATAAAGCTTAGAAAATTGAGACCAATAAATGAACAATAATACATTATAGATAAGATTACATTCCATTTTTTCATTCATTTTAGTAAAGCTATAAGATATTTGTGATTGTATTGGATCTATTTAACATATTATGCAAGTTTTTTGATATTTTTCGATATTAAAAACTTTGAGACTGAATGAAGTAATTTCATTATCTTTGAATCAATAGTTTTATAAAATCTTTGAATCAATAGTTTTATAAAGGTTGACCAATTTAATTTTTTATTTTTCATGACCTTTATTATTATTTTTACAATACGATAATTAACATTTTTCAGTAGGAGAAAATATTAGAAATTTATTCCTATTAGACATTTATTTTTTAAAAGATTAAGGTTAAGAAAATTATATTGATATAGAATAAAGATAAAAATGCTTTAATGACTGATTTAATTAGGTGGGTAGAAAACTAGTGAAGAAAATGACATCTTTTTATTGTAGGTCAAAATTTTATTATACTTGCAAAGAAGAGACCCAATACAATTACGATAATTAGATGTTAGATCTCCTATTATCTACTTAAGTAAGTTTATGAATATACAAATTTCTCTAATTAATTAGAAGCTTCGCATATTAAAAAATATAAAATATTTTGTTGACATTTCTTTAAACAAATTTTATAAAAAATTGAGTGAATCTTACAATCATTTGTTAAAAAGTCAAAAGAGCTTGTTTGAGGTGTTCAACAATTTAAACAAAGATAAACAACAAAATAAATATAATTTAATGTTATTTTCTTTTATTCATGTTAATAGGTGATTTTAGCCGGATAAAAAAAGTTCATATTATATTTCAATGGAATTGACTGGGATGCAATTCACGTAAAGGCTATAACTTTTCTGAGATAAGTCAGATAACATAAAAAATCTGGTGTTTACGTTTTCCTTCTTGTGTTCTTGATACGTAAGGTTTTATTCGTTAATAGATGCCTTAGAAAAGATAACAATAGATACGATCAATCGGTTTTTAATTTTGGCTAAAAAAAAAAGGAAAGAACCAAAACTAATAAGGATTTAGAAGTGGAAAGGAGGAAGAGAATAGATTCTGTATTGACATAACTGAGAAACAGAAAAGTTTGCAAGAACATCCAAATGAACCTAAAGAGGCTACTATATCTCTTTATTTGGTTCTCCATGCTTGATGGGAAGACACTGTCTCCACCAGAAGTCAATAATTGATGAGAAAAACACCCAATTACAATATGCAATAGAATTAAATGCCCTCAACTTGCAAGAATCAATGAGAAACAATCAAGCAAATATATGGCAGTAATTAAATACCACAGATAAATCAAGAGACACCAATACTTTTAATGTGGAAAGCCAACGCAAGGGTAAAAACCACGGGTCTTCCAGACCAAAGAAACAACTCCACTATGATCAAAATAGGAGTAGAATGGAGTCTCAATGAAGTTTACAAATCAGTGCTAACAACCAATAAAGAACCAAAGCAACAAAGCTTACAATAAAGAATCAAGAAGATGAAAAAGCACCAAAAATAGAGGCTCAAAGTGAACTGAATTGCTTTCACACCAGGCAACGAATCGACAATCCAACCATTGAAAATAAAGAACTAGTTCAAACCTGTTGACCAAATTTTATCTCAATCCAACGGTTAACAAATTAACAAACGCGATTTTAATCTGACTATATTATGAATATGCGAAATTGACTTTTCCTCTCCTCTTCTCCCACTAGTTGTTGTTCTACCTTGAATACCACTCCACTATGTTACCCTAATCTGACCCCTCTCCACTTTACTAAGTGAGACACATAATGAACTTTTAATTTTGGGCCTTTATCCACATAGTAAAGGAGCCTAAACCTAACATATCTCCCCCTCACGACTATATGGAGATAACCGCCAACTTGACGATCTGACAACATTTTTCAAACTTCCATCTTGGTATTGTTTTAGTCATCATATCAGCAACATTATCATATGTATGAATATTTTCCAATTCCAATAGCTTAGCATCCATAGCATCACATATCCAATGATACCTCACATCAATATGTTTAGACTTGAATGGAAAGTTGGATTCTTACCAAGATGTATAACACTTTGACTGTCATAAAAGAATATATATTTGTCTTAAGTAAAACTAAGCTCCTATAAGAATTTCTTCACCCATAGCAACTCCTTACATGTTTCAGTAATGGCAATAAACTCCGCCTCTATTGTAGACAAAGCTACAGACTTCTGTAACTTAGATTGTCAAGCCACAGCTCCACCTATAAATTTAATTAAGTAGCCCGAAGTATATTTTTTAGAATCAGTATCTCCTGCTATATCTGAATCTGTGTACCCCTCAAAGATAGGCTTATCACCTCTAAAAACAAGTCTCATACAAACAATACCACAAAGATACCTCATAATCCATTTTATAACATTCAAATGCTCTCTACCTGGGTTTAATAGAAATCTACCAACTGTACCAACAACATGCTCTATATCTGGCCTTGTGTACACCATTGTATACATCAAACTACCCACCACAGATGCATAAGGAACCCTTTCCATATCTAACTTCCCAGTTTCCTTTAAAGGACTTTGTTTAACACTCAATTTAAAATGAGTAGCAAGAGGAGTGCTTACCACCTTAGCATTTTTCATTTGAAATCTCTGCAACACCTTTTCAATGTAATGTTCTTGAGACAACCAAAACTTCTTCTCCTTTCTGTTATGCAAAATTCTTATACCAAGAATCTACTTAGTAGTTTCCGTGTCTTTTATGGCAAAAGATTCACCCAATTGATTCTTTAACCTGTTAATCCTGGAAATATTTTTTCCAACAATAAGCATGTCATCAACATATAATAACACAAGAATGAAATCATCACCAAGAGCCTACTTCAAACCATATAAGCTCTTTTTTAGCCTAAACACACAGTCTTCTTTTCCTGCAACATGAAAGCCATCAGGTTGCTTCATATAAATCTCTTCCTCCAAATCACTATGTAGAAAAGCAGTCTTCATGTCCATCTGCTCTACCTCTAAATTTAGAGTAGTAACTAAACTCAATACAATTGTAATAGATAGATGAGAAAATTTCATTAAAGTCAACACCTTTTCTTTGACCAAAGCTTTTTACGACCAATCTAGCTTTATATCTCGGAGATGTAGAATTACTTTCATTCTTCACCCTGTAAATCTACTTATTTTCCAAGGCCTTTTTACTCTTAGGCAACTTCACCAACAAATGTGTGATTATCATACAAGGAATTCATTTCATCCTACATCGCATCTAGCTGCTTTTGTTGTTCTTCATTCTCTACGACCTCTTCAAAACACTCAGGTTCTCCCCCGTCATTCAACATCATATACTCACAAGACAGATACCTTTTAGATGGTTGTCTTTGCCTATCATATTTTTTGAGTTAAACTTGTGGTGGTTCGCGGGCATCATTTAAGCTCTCATCTTATGACTTATGTTGTTCTTCAACATTATTTGATGTAGCATCAAGTTCATCTCTAAACTGCTCATTATCAACATAATTATGTTTCACATCATGTTGAACATTACCCTCGTTAGCATCTAGATTGTGAATAGGCAACCACACTGGATCAACGTCAAATAGATTATTATCTTTCGCAAATGTAGTTTTCTTCTCCTTATTAATGTCATTAATAGTTTGGTCTTCTATGACCTTCACATCACAGGTTCTAATAAACTTCTTCTCAACAAGATCATACAACTTGTAACCAAATTCATCTTGACCATAGCCAATAAAAATACGTACGCTGCCTAGTCTTTGCATTCAACTTGGATCTTTCATCCTTTAGAATATGCAAAAATGCCTTGCAAACCAAGACCCACAAGTGATTATAATTGGCATCCTTACCAAACCAAGTTTTATCTGGAACCTCACTATTCAAAGAAACCGCAAGAATAAGATTAATAACATGCATTACTGTGTACAATACCTTAACCCATAATTTTTTGGGTATTTTACTGTGTACAATACCTAACCCTCTCAATCAATGTCTGATTCATTCTCTCTATTAAACCATTAAGGTAAGGAGTTTTAGGAGGATTCTTTTCATGTTTTATACCATATTGCTTGCAATGGGCATTAAAAGGTCCATAATACTCACTGCCATTATCAGTACGAATGCATTTTAGCTTCTTGTCTGACTGCCTCTCAACCAAAGCATGAAATTGTTTGAATTTCTCTAACATTTGGTCCTTTGTCTTAAGAGTATAGACCCAAAGTTTCCTGGAACAATCACCAATAATGGTAACAAAGTAGAGAGCATTACTAAAAGATTTTACCTTCAATGGGCCACAAATGTTAGAATGCACCATCTCAAGCAACTCTAACTTCTTTGAAGGAGGATGTGTCTTAAATGATACTCTAGCTTGCTTACCAGCCATGCAGTGAGAACACTTCCCCAATTATGCACTCTTCAATCCTGGAAGCACATCTTTTTTGGCTAAGTAGTTTAACCCCTTTTTCACTAATATGACTAAGCCTTTGATGCCATAAATTTGATACCTCCATATCTAAGGCAATCACACTATCTTTTCCAATTGAAGCTTTTATCCAATATAGTTTAGATATTTTCTTTCCTTTGGCCATAACTAAATTGCCTTTAGTGAGCTTCTATTTTCCATAACCAAAATGGTTATCATAACCTTCATCATCAAGAACCTAAATAGAGATTAAATTAAAACAAACATTTGGAGCATGTTTGACTCCTTTAAGCAATAACCTCACTCTTATGTTGGTTTGTAGACAAATGTCACCAATACCAATCAGCTTAGATATTCCATCATTACCCATCTTTAATGTTCCAAAGTTACCTGGTGTGTAAGATGTAAAGAACTCCTTCCTTGGTGTAACATGTAAAGTGGCAAAGGCAACACTGTCTGTTGCCCAAATGCTCTCATCTGATATAAGATTAATTGTTTTATAATCACGAAGAAGAACAAGATCATCATTGGTAGTAGTAGTAACACGATTATTATCATCATCTTAACCCTTCTCCTTCTGCTTACCCTTATTTCCCTTATTCTCTGTTTTTTGCTGAAAACAATACTTTTTAATGTGCCCCATTTTGTGATAATAATGAAACTTTAAATTCTTGTACCTGGACTTGAAATTATTCCTACTCTTCTCTCTACTACCCTTCGATTAATTTTTCTAACTTCTCCCCTATTTTCAGTGACAAGTATCTCAAATTGAGATGAAGAACCCTATGCCTTCCTTCTTATCTCTTCATAAGAGCACCACTCTTTGCTATTTGCAAAGAGACAACACGATCAGGGTCTAAATTTGTAATTGAAACTTGACATATCTCTGAAAACTCAGGGAGAATGTTCAAAAGCCATTCTTGATAGTTGATACCCATTCTTGACAGTTGATCTAGGAGCCCTTGATACCCATTCTTGACAGTTGATCTAGGAGCCCTTGAAATTCATTCAAGTGATTTGAAATAGTAGTCCCATCCTTATATCTAAAATTCATTAGACAATTGAGCAAATACAATTTGTTGTTCCCTGACTTAGAGGCATACAGGGACTCATTCTACTCCTATAAAGTTCTTGCATGTGTCTTATTAACAATATGATTATACACATTGTCTTCTACATACTGCCGAATAAAACCATACACCTATTGATGCTCAAAATCCCAATCCTTATCAGACTTAGAATCTGACTTCTGAATAGCAAACACAGGAAGAAGCATATTCTTCACAAATAGCAAATGAAGCATATTGTTCACAAATAAAAAATCCTTCATCTTGCCCTTCCATAAATGATAATTAGTAGCAATTAAATAGACCATCCTATTTGTATTTATCTCCATCATTCAAGCAATTTAAACAACCCTAAAACTTGGCTTTGATACCACTTTGATGATAAAAGCACCTCAATAACAATATGTAGTAGAATAAAATGCACTCAACTTGTAAGAATCAATGACAAACAATACAAAATATGGCAGTAATTAAATAACATAGATAAATAAAGAGATACCAATACTTTTAACGTGGAAAACCCCTCAATGTAAGGGTAAAAACCATGGGTGATCCAAACCAAAGAAACAACTTAACTATGATCAAAATAGGAGTACAATAAAGTCTCAATGAAGTGCATAAGTTAGTACTAATAGCCAACCATGAACCAAAGCAACAAAGCTTTCAAAAGAGAATTAAGAAGATAAAAAACACAAAAAACTGAGGCTCATATTGAACTGAATTTCTTTCACACTAGGCAACAAACCGACGATCTAACTGTTGAAAATAAACAACCAAATTTTTTGAACTTGCTAATCAAATTTCATCTTGATCTAACGGTTAACAAATTTACAAATGTAATTTCAATCTGATTACCATGTGAACATGTGAAATTGACTTTTCCTCTCCTCTTCTCTCATTAGTTGCTGTTCTAACTTGAATACCACTCCACTCTGTTACCCTAATCTGACCCGTCTCCACTTTGCTAAGTGAGACACATAATGAGTTTTTAATTTTGGGCCTTTCTCCACACAGGAAGGGAGGCCAAACCCAACAAGGCCTACCTACTCTACAATAGCATAGTTAATATCAATAAGAGTACATGCTCAGATACATATAGACACACACACACACACACGCACACACACACGCACATATATATATAACAAGATGCTTGCTAGTCGAAAAAATCAAGAACTATTAACAAATTAAAGACAAGTAATTAGCTCTTATTTCTATGTTTATGACTGATGTTATCTTTCTTAAGAAGATAATTAGTTTACTACACTAATGACGATGAGGCATTAAGGCTGGCTTCTAAGTGCTAGTGTTCTTAGTAATTTCTTTAGCGTTTCTAAAATTTTCATTTAGAACAGGCATATGTCAAACATGATGATTACCTACCTGTAAAATGGTCTGGGTAAAACAGTTGGGACTTTACCTTGAGTGAGATAAGTTGATTGCTTTGATCTTTTTTAACAAAAACATAAAATTACTTCACTTTCACCCTCCAGTCTAAGAAGCTTCCAATCTTATATACACAATTTAACTTGGAAGAATGTCCAATGGTTATCTGTTATATATATGCTTTCTAACTACTTGAAATTAGCTTCATGGTTTTTTTTACTTAACTCAGAACACTATTTTCAGGAGTAACGAAGGGATGTATATAGTTTTATATGATATAGGCAATTCATTCATTAACATTTTAGCCTTTAATTTTCTCATAAGTGCTTGTCTTAGATGTTAATAATTTTCCTAAGTTCAGGTAAAAATAATTATGATTATATGATTTCAATAAATTTAAGATTAAATGAATCAAATTTGATACAAATAAAGATAATAAAGTAGCCTGATAAAGGATATGAGTTAATGGACTGAAGTTTAGTGAAGAAAAGGGACCCTAATCAGTGAGTCGGACATGCACTAGGGCTGTGATGGGGAGATTCAATATAGATGCTATATATATAAAGTTAAGTTCTCGTGTTTATACTTAAGGAAGACATGAACGTTTGGATTCTCTAACCATTAAGAAGTTCATAAGTTAAGAAAGTTGCACAAAGATGTTAACAATATTAAGTTGATCGACTTTAGTAAAGGTCATTGTAAAAATGCCAAGGTTTCTGTATAAAAAACTCATTCAAAGTTATAGATAGAAAAACAAATATTTGTTGTGTTTTCTGTAGGAAAATCCCGGGGCGTTCATCACATGAACACAGTGCGGAATCTAAAATTTTGAGTCCCGGGACATTCCCGAAAGCCAGGATCCATGTGTATGTATAAACAATCAAACCATAACGACCAAAGGAGACCGTCTCTAACGGTATCCACGCAGAGGTCGGAAAAC
>JAJMLV010000229.1:10642960-10656416 GCA_027123465.1 Erythroxylum coca | reverse complement strand
GAGAACTGAGGTATATATAATACATCATTAAGATAAAAATCCTTTGAAAACTGAATTGTACCAGCCTGAGTAGCTGTCAAAAAAGAACCATTAGGTAACTTTACTGAAATGGGAGAGATATTATGCAAAGAAGTAAAGGAGTTTGAGTGAAAACAAATGTGATCAGTTGCACTTGTATCAAGAATCCATGAATGAGTTGATGTTAAACATGCTATAAATGAAACGGTACCTGTAGAAAAAGCGGCAGACATGTGTGGATTAGGTATCACTTGATTTGCTATATGCTGTTGATTTGGAGAATTTGACTGATCTTGAGAAGGATTAGCAAGAGACAACAATCTATTGTATTCATCCGACGATAAAGTGACAGTAGGAGATGTTGAGGATTCTTGATGAGGATTATCTGAATTTAGATGTAACATGGCAGATGATTGACCATTTGTAGAGTATATGGCAGCAGCTATGGGATTTTTGAATTTAAAATTTGGTGGAAAGCCATGTTTGCGGTAGCAATTAGATTCAATGTGATTGGTTAATCCACAGTAGGTGCAAAATTTTCCAGAAGGAGGAGGAAAATTTTTAGTGAAGGGTGGATTGGGGTTATTTGTGGTTTTGAAACGTGACTGAGACTGAAAGGCAGGAGATGGATTTCTTGATCCAGAGGGTGGACCAGTGGGGTTTCTTGGACGAAAATTAGAGGAAGATGATGCCAAGAAACTTGTATGATCAATAGGTGGAGTCATCTGCCTTTCTTGCTGAAGAACCATTGAAAAGACTTTATTTAATGGAGGAAGTGGATCAATTAACATAATCTGAGAACGTACCGAGGTGAACTTAGGATTCAAACCATTGAGAAAACGAATTACATAGTCGTTTTGCTGATAAGTCTTGAAGGTGGTGATAGCGCCACACACACATGGATTGGCGCAGGCACAGGAAGGCAGCGGGCGAAAGTTGGTATATTCATCCCAAAGGATCTTGAGACGTGTGAAGTACTCCGAAACTGCCAAATCACCTTGATGAACAGAGAAAATTTCTTCCTGCAATTCAGCGATCCTGAAAATATTTCCTTGTGAAAAACGGTCACGCAAATCATCCCAGACGTCCGAAGCTTTATCCATCCATAAGACACTTTGGGCGATGGAGGGAGAGAGGCAGTGGGCAATCCAAGAAAGGACCATAGTGTTGCATCGAATCCATATCTGATGAAGGGGATCAGTGGGAGGTGGTGATGGAAGAGAACCTGAAACGAATTGGTACTTGTTCTTGGATAGGAGGGCCATCTTCATCGAGCGTGCCCATTGATGGTAATTTGAACCCGTGAGTGGTGGTGATACGAGAATCAGTGCTGGATTCTCGTTGGCGTGTAGATAGTAGGGACTGGCCGGAGTTAATTGTGCCTCAGCGGCAGCAGCAGTGGTGGGAGGAACTGTGGTTCCATTGATTAGAGATGTAGGGTTTGCCATGGTGAGGAAAATAAATTGCAGAACCAAGGTTTTGGGTGAAGAAAGTTCAAGAACGTCGAATGAAAATTGAATGGAAGAAGAAGAAATCAAGAAAGTTGCTCTGATACGATGATAAGATGTAGATTACTGAAGAAAAACAATAACGAGAGAGAAGCAAGGTATGTGAAAGTTCTGGAGAATTGAATTAGTAAAGAGGAATATACAAAGGGTATAAATAAACCCCAGTAGGCAAAGAAGCCTTACACGTGTAACTTAAAAAACTAATTAACTAAACATTAATTATTTTTGTTATTCTGTAATTTTCTTGGTGGCTGGGGCTTATCGCTTTATTCTTCCGTGTGGTCTTCTCCTTGGACCATGTGCTGAGGGCTATTTGTGGATTGCGATAGATTGAGAGGCGAGGTACGAAGCTGCTGGGTTAACTTACAAAGTTATGTCTTTCCTTTTCAATTTGGATTTTTGATTTCGCGAATTTTCCCTGAAAATATGACGATATTTGGGTAGTGGTTGGTATGTACCCGGTAAAATACCGGTATTCATAATCAGTACAATACCTGAGGCTTGAGTATCATTTTCGGATCAATACTATCAGTAATTAAAAGCCTGAAATCAAACAAATAATTTTTTTACTAAATTTAAAATAAAATTACAATAAACTCTAAATAAAAAAATGAAACATTTCAAGCACGCGGTAAACCTGGTGGAGGTAAAGTTTGTAAAATTCTTTAATCAAACCTCCGATCATACATAATGCCTTTTACTTTTAATTAATAATATGTAAGTTAAAAAACACAATTAATTATTTCAAGTTTTTGATCTTTGAATCGAATTTGAGATCAAACTTAAATTTAAGATTTACAGCTTAGCTTGACCTGAAATTCGATACATGCATGTATTCTCATCTCCTTTTTGTTTTTTTGTTCTTTTAACTTTTAGGGTTGGGAGTCTTTATATGAAAACTTTTGTTCATGAAAAAGTGTTCTCTTCTCATCCTTTGATGTTTGCATTATCTGGGGTCTTCCTGGATAATTTCACGACAATAAAATTAAAGTTAAGCATTTGATTTTGATAGGTTTTACACTCCTCTTGCACTTTTTTATGGGACCTCACCCTATCTTTTCCATTCGAAATGCGGATGCACCAGCGAAAAGACGAGAGTATATGGCTGAGACCCAGCTTGAAAGGTCACAGTATGGGCTCGCATGCATAGAGATGATGAGTTTTATGGCGCAACGACAAAGAGGACCAGATGGGGTCAAAGC
Source organism: Erythroxylum coca (assembly GCA_027123465.1). NCBI lineage: Eukaryota > Viridiplantae > Streptophyta > Magnoliopsida > Malpighiales > Erythroxylaceae > Erythroxylum > Erythroxylum coca. The sequence goes on along the minus strand of JAJMLV010000229.1, from coordinate 10,653,688 downwards.
TTTGTCAGTTGGAATTGAGTCAATCAAATCTGTATCCGTGGACCCAATCGAACTTTTGATTCCTAATTATACATATTAATTAAATTTAAGGATGATAATAACATGTGCATTCAACATATCCCCAAAGCCTAAATCTATCTATTAAACCGTGTTTTGAATTCAAAATTTTATTAAATTTAACTTGATGAGGCGTAAACCTTTTTACCACTAATAAACCTTTCTATCACCCCTAAGTTGTGTAAATTAACTCCTAAGACATCTGTTCAAATATTGCTTACTATATTATTTGTCTAATAAGAGTAAATAAATAAATTTTAATTTTATAAAAATATTTTATACTATTTATAATTAATATTAAAATTTATTTTTATAAATAATTTTTTTTAATATAATAGTATCTTAACAATTAAATGATTGCTTTTCTAATTTCCAGCGCCGCAAAACTGGTTCAAAACCTTTCCAATTTTTTTAGGTCTTCCTCTTCCTACAGTCGTCTATACTAGTAAAAACTGGAAACTACAGATACCGACAGATGGGAAACTGAATCCGTAGACACTCAGGTCATGCTCATCCATGGTAGTATTCAGAATAGAAAGACTGAGTGACAACGAAAAGTGGAGAAATAAAGAAAGAGGATATGGATCTAAACCAGGCCCCTAAATCAGAGCCTTCATGAAAGAAGACATCAAAAGGAGCAGACATGTTGACCCTCCGTTCAATTTCTGTGCACAGTACCATGCTACCTTCATTATCGAATGAATCCAGAGCATCGGCTTGTTGTGCACAGACGAACCTTATATAAAACAATAAAGACTGAAACCCTCAGTTTTAATCTCGTCTTAAGAAGGTGTTAGGAGAGGCCAAAACAATGAGACATCTACGTAGAAAATAGTCATGGCAGCTAGGAGCGTCTCTTTATATAGAGAAGTAGGGAGAGACTCAGAGACGTGACATTCTACATTTCTATTGCTTTGCTTGCTAGGGTTTTGCAACCTTTTGCAGGCGAACTGTATAGGCTATCGCTGTAGTGGACCGCCTAGTCGCCTCTAAAACCCAACAGAAAAAAAGAAGCCCACAAAGTTGAACGAGTTTAAAAATGAGATTTAAGTTATTATTAAACAGTAGCAGCACACGTATTTGGCAACACAAGAAAGAGGTAGCAACTCTCGTTATTGTCGGTAAATCCCATTCTTCAATTAAAGCAAAAACAAAGTACATCTAGTCAATGCCAAGTTTCTCCTTGAGCTGCAAAACAAAGCCGTAGATCTTTTGAGGGTCAGGAAGTGTCTTGGAAACACTCTCTCTTTGCATGCACCGTTTGGTCCACGCACTGATCTTTGGGCACTCCTCTTCTATGCTGAAATTCCCACAAATCTGGAACGAGAGGAACCAACATGTAATGGGAACAAGTACAACATCCACAAATCCAATCCTTTCACCACTAAAGTAAGGTTTCTCTCCAAGCTCGTTTTCCAGGGTCCTCAAGGCTTCAATGAACTCCCTTTTTGTCTCCTTCTGCTTTTCTCCCTTTTCCCTCCATAACTTCTTGCCATTGGAATAAACCTGCACCGCAATAACAATTAATATACTGCTTTTGGTAATTATAATAAATACATGCAACTAACAGCTTAAGTTGGGACTAATTTAACCTTCTCGTCAATGAAATCAGCCCAGAATCTGGCCCGGGAACGTCCGTAAGGGTCAGAGGGAAGCAAAGGGGATGTGTTATTCCAGACCTCATCAATGTATTGGACAATGACAAGAGATTCACAAATGGGTTTCCCATTGTGAATTAGGACAGGTATCATCTTGTGGACTGGGTTCATCTCAACAAGTAGGGGGCTCTTTTCCATCAAGTTTTGCTCCTTGGACTCGTACTTAATTCCCTTCTCTTCCAATGCAATTCTCACTCTCATTGCATACGAGCTCGACCAGTAATCCAACACAATCAGTTGATCCTCCATAGCTTTAATGTCTTTGTGCGTGATGTCTCTGAATGGGATATGAATGAACTACTTATAGATATGTCAACCGCTCATTCAAGCCAAACGTTTATGTCACTGCTTATGCAAGCTTGTTTGGCCGTATCTTTCTAGGGATGTAACGAGTATTGGGCAAGTAATAGTTTGACCTGTAAACATGTTGAAGTGTTGCTTGCTTAGCAAGTAGCTAACGAAACCCTCCACCTCTATAATGCAAATTTTTAAGCTTCCGCTGACTGTGACATCCAAAGTCAAATTTGATGGCCTATCCCAATTGAATCCCGAATTGTTAAAATAAAGAGAACAGATAAGAACTAGTAATTTAAAATAGAATTTGAAATGATATAATTTATATTTTATTTTTGGTAGGTGTTTGACTCCTTATATTATAAAATTTGTATGGTTATAATATTGTGTAGGGCAAGAGAAAGATTTTCCAAATTAACGTCCCCTTTTCTTCTTGGAATTCTTTAAATTTTTCATGGTATCAAAACTATTAACGACACCTTCAGACCACATTATATTGTTGTAGAAGACAGAAAGGGTGATACTTTGACCAAATTAATTGACCCATTTTCTCCTTTTTCTTACATTCTTCGGATAAGATTCCAAGAGCTATTCCTACATTATATTTGCTTAAGTGATACATACTATAACACGTGGGAGAAGCTGATCCAAATAGAGCTATTTTTACATTATATTTGCTAAATGATACATACTATAGCTGTAGAATGGTACAAGAGTAGGCTAGTAACAAACGGTACTATATCCAAACAGAGGGATTATATTTTCAAGAGACATTTGTGCCTGTGTCAAAGCTAGTAAGTATGAGAAGATTTTTTCTAGCTATTCCAATTGCAAGAGGCTTAGAGCGAGACCAGCCGATGGACGCCAATAATACTTCTTTTTTTTATATGATGATTCGAAAGAATAAGTTTGCATGCATAGTAACTTATAGACTATTTCGTGAATAAAGAAAACAAGGTATGTACAGGTTCAAGAAGTCCATTGACAGGCTTTCATAAATTGGTTTAAAAGACTTTTCTTGACTATTTTAAAATTGGTTTCGTTCAGTCATATACAAATTGAAGATCATTGTTAAGGAAATTAAGGAGTGCAATAAATTATCCAAAAAAAAGAAGAAAAAAAAGGAGTGCAATACACGTGATGAAAACCAAGACAAAGTTGATTATATGCCATCACCAGATTATCTGAATGTTATGAACAAATCTTACCTTATCATATATGATCCTCATCCTAGCTTGTTAAGCCATGAAGTTGTTACAGATAGGAAACCTTATAGAGTCAGTTGTAACTTTCCACTATATTCTAGATACGTTTGTTATTTATGTATATATAAATTGATGGAGATCACTCAAGGTTGATCATCCAAGAATTCTCAAAATAACTCTCCCTTTTATGATATTAAAGCATTAGACTTAACCTCAGTCCTGAGCATTACTCACCACTATGTCGTCTAACTACTCAAACACAATCCCATCAACCTCTATCAAACTCATAAAAGAGAACTATGATACCTGGGTTTCTATAGCAAAACAAGCATTGGTGGCTTTTTGCATGGGTGATGTCATAGTAGAAGGAGCAAATGCTCCAACAAAATACCTCATTGAAGCAGTTGGAACTCACGTAGCTACTGTTAATCTTGTTACACAGCATGGGTGAAAAAAGACGGCCTAGCATGTGTTTGGATGAAGGGATCCATAATAGAAAATGTGCTCCCTTTGGTGGGAAGATTACAGTGAAAGAGCAGAAGAAGAAGAAGGCAATTGGTATGTAATTGTATTGTATTTCTTGTATATGCTAAATAGTTTGTACACGTACTCATACACATTTTGATATCTGATAAGATATTGAGGATCATATGAGATATATGAGATAAAATCAAATGAGGTACATATAAAGAGGAAATCATATCTATGAGATTGCATGAAGATCATATCTATGAGATTACATGAAGATCTGCATATATTTATTAGCCCCCCTCAAGGTTACGGTGGGTGGCCACAGTGAGCTTGTCACAAAATTTTTGAAAAGCGGATCAAGACAAAGCTTTGGTCATGATGTCAATAATTTGATGACTTGAAGAAAGATATTAAATTGATAATGTCTTGTTGGTAACCAGATCTCTGATAAAATGAATATCAATCTCAATGTGTTTTATGCGAGTCTGAGTGATTGGATTCACAACAAGAAATGTTGCGCCAAGATTATCACACCAAAGTGTAGGCATGAGGTGAGTGAAGCGAATTTCACTAAGGAGAGATTTAAGCCAACAAAGTTCAGCAGCAGCAAGCGCTATACTTTAGTATTTAACTTCAATACTTGATCTGGCAACAATGGGTTATTTCTTTACACTCCACGAAATGAGATTTGGTCCAAGGAATATACAATAGCCAGAAGTGGAGCGACGATCATTAGGACAACCTACCCAGTTAGCATCACAGTAAGCATTAATGGAAAGAGAGGTTGGTCGGGTAAAGTGGATACTAGAAATGGGTGTAGAACAAAGATATCGAAGTATTTGTTTAACAACGGTCCAATGAATGTCAGTAGGACAATGAAGAAATTGGGAGACTTTATTGATTGCAAATTGAATATCAGGGCAGGTAAGACAGAGATATTGAGGAGCGCCAACAGTACTTTGATATTTAGAAGGATCAGTGAGAGGAGTTCCATGGTTTTTTGAGAGAGGAAGAGTGCGGGTTATTGGTGCGGTGGTTGGTTTGGATTGAGCAAGACCTGTGTAGAGAAGAATATCTTTGGTGTATTTAATTTGGGTAAGTAGGAGTCTAGTAGGAGTCTGTTTTGCCTTCATACTAAGAAAATAATGAAGAGGTCCAAGATCTTTAATGAAAAATTCAGTGTTTAGGTCATGAATGAGATTGGTGATGAAAGAAGGTGAACAGCCAATAATTAAGATATCATTGACATAGACTAGGAGAAAGGTAGTATGAGAAGAGATGGTATGAATAAATAGGGAAGTATCTAATTTGGTAAAGATGAACTTGAAATCAAGGAATTTTTGACTTAGTTGATGAAATCAAGCTCACAGAGCTTGCTTTAAATCATGGAGAGCTTTTTGAAGACAATAGACATGAGAAGGCTTGCGAGGGTCAATAAAAACAAGAGGTTGAGTCATGTAAACCGATTCTTGTAGATGTACATTAAGAAAGGCATTTGTGACATCAAGTTAACGAATGGACCAATTTTTGGACAGAGCAATAGTGATGATGAGGTAGATTGTAGTGGGTTTGAATATAGGACTAAAGGGATCGGTGTGATCTATACCAGGAGTTTGATGATAGCCTTTGAAAACTAAATGGACTTTGTAACGATCTAAAATACCATCAGAATTTCTTTTTGTGCCAAAGATCCATTTACATCCAACAATATTGGCATTGGGTGGTGAGGGAACAAGTGTCCAGGTATGATTGCAACGTAAAGCAGTGAACTCATCAAGCATAACTTGGCATCAATTTGGGTATTTGTTGACTTGACTGAAGGAAGTAGGATCGGGTTCTTGTAAGGTTTGTGTATGGGTGGAATAGGTGACATAATTAGACAGGATTCGAGGAACACGAGCATTATCATGTGTGCGAGTAATAATTTGATATTAAGGTAATGGGGAAAGGGGTGAAGGGGTTGATATGGTCTCAGGTGGGAAAGGAACGGGTGGCATTGGTAGAGTAGAGAGATGGTAAAGATAGAGTTTGTGTTAGGTGTGAGGGAAGGGAGAGTGGCATATGGAAAAATATTTTCAAGAAAGCAAACATGTTGAGAGATGTAAAGTTTGGAGATATTAGCATCAAGACAATGATATCCTTTGTATTGTGTCGAATACGCAAGAAAGACACATTGTATAGACTTTAGAGTAAGTTTGTTTGTATGCGTTGCCCCAAGGAAAGGAAAACAAGCGAACCAAAAACACAAAGGTGAGATAGATTTGGTGGTTAGAGAAGAAGAATTTCATAAGGGGATTTGTGATGAAGGATAGGTGTTGGGAATCGATTAATGAGATATGTAGCTGTAGAGAATGCATAAAACCATAGGGATTTAAGTAGAGAGGCATATAGGAGAAGGGTAAGGCTAGTTTTAATAATGTGACGAATTTTTCACTCAGCAAGACTATTTTTTTGTGGAGTATGAGGACACAAAATGTGGTAAGAGATACCATATGTGGTGAGGTAAGTGGCAAAGGCATCTTTAATGAGTTCAAGAGCTCCATCGCACTGGAAGGTTTTCATGGTAGTGGGGAAAAGGTTTTCAATATTTGTTTCAAAATTTTGAAATTGAGAAAGAGCTTGATTTTTGTGAGTTAAAGAAAAAATCCAAGTGTAACGACTAAAGTCATCAATGAAATTATGAAGTAGCAATAACCAAAAAGAGATATGGATGGTGATGGTCCCCAAATATCACAATAAATGATTTGTAATGGCATGGTAGAAACACGAGAAGATAAAGAAAATGAAAGACGAGTACTTTTTCCTAATAAATAGGAAGTACAATTATTCATTACATTTGATGGAATTTTAGAAGGAAGAGACAACCTGAAAAGTATGGAAAAACAAGGGTGATCTAGATGTTGATGCCACAAAGTGAGCGAAGTGGACGTAGCTTGGAGAGCAATCAAATTATTGAAGTGATGTGGGATCTTGATAGGATAGAGATTATTATGGATGGATTCCGCAAATAGTGGCGTCTTGGTTTTGAGATCCTTCAAAATATAACCAAATAGATAAATTCAATAAGACAAGAGTTATCTTTCATGAACTTAGCAATAAAGAGTAGGTTTGTAGTAAGATTTGGGACAATTAAAATATTGTTAAGGTGAAGGGAACAACTTTTTGTGGAGAAAGTAACATTACCAGTAGAAGAAATAGGAAGAGTTTGTCCATTACCGATGATTACTTGATTTGGACCATTGTATGGGATTTCAGATTCAATAAGATGAGGATTTGGTGTCATATGATTGGTGGCACCGGTGTTTGGAAGCTATTCAGTGAGAGTGCTAGAGGAAGGATTTGAAGAATTTTGAATATTTAATACAATAAAGGTAGTGGAAAGATTGGTACGGTCAGATGGAGGATAGTTTGGGTGATTTCAAGATTCAGAATATCTGAACTGACAGTGAGCTGGAATATCTCCCCATTTCCAAAAAATCTGACATTGGTAGTGAGCTACAATATCTCCCCATTTCCAACAAATCTGACATTGGGTGGAAGGTTTATTTTGGTAATTGGGTTGTTGGGCTGAATGATTGGGTTGGGTCTGGTTTGAGTTTATGTAATGGGTTGAAGAGTGTGGGTCATAGGTGTATGGGTTTGTGCTCTTGAAGGTGTGGGTGTTGGTGTTAGCAGGCCTACTGGAGCTGGAGAAGTGGTGCGACCCATTGCTTAGACGTTGTGCATTTAGTCCATTAGGGTTGAAGGAATGCAAGAACTAGTTCTTCCATCCTCGCCCTCCTTTGTTGCCGCTGCATCTACCGGTGGGTTGAGAACTTGCAAAGGAAACAACAAATGCAACATCTCGTGGAATAGAAGAGTGAAAGGATAAAAGTCGTTGCTCATGGACAAGAAGTTTGGCTCGAAGGTCCCTAAAAGAGACAGGTGATGCACGATGCTCAATTGCTGTGATGAATGATTCGTAGTCCGGAGGTAGACCATTGAGAGTGAAGAGGACAAGGTCTTCATCCGAGATTGAGTCACCAATAGCAGTAAGTTCATCAGCAGTGTTAGAGAATATGGTAAGGAAATCAATGATCGAGAGATCCCCTTTTTCTGGGTATGAAGCTTGCATGGGAGTAAGGAGTGTTAGGAGCTAGACCGTTGCAAGAAATGTCATTCAAGAGGCAACCAGAGATCACAAGCAGTGGTGCATCCAATGGTGAGTCTTACGGTAGAGCTAGACAGGGAGGTGATAAGGAAGCAATATACTAGTCGATCAAGTTTTTTGCCATTTGGTGTATTCAGGAGACACATCACCTGTAGTTGCAAAGGGTGGGAGAATATCACCATTAACGTATCCAATAAGGTCAAAGGTAAAAAGAATAGCTTGAATTTGATTGTGCCAAATGGGATAATTGGATGAGTCTAATTGTGTAGTTAAGAAATTTGTGATTTGGTTGAATGGCAGAGCGAGAGAGGTAAGGTCAGACATTGTGATTATTGTGATAGGTGTTTGTTGTTTCTGTTGTGTCTTTTAGATGTTTGATGAAAAAAAATGATTGTCTATGGGTAGTGTTGTTTGCAAGATTTTGAGTGGGTGTGGCTAGACAGGATGAAAAGTTTGTGGCTAATGTATCAGCTCTGATACCGTGAAAGAACATAATAAGAAGAAGGCAATTGGTATGTAATTGTATTGTATTTCTTGTATATGCTGAATAGTTTATACACGTATTTATACACATTTTGATATTTGATAAGATATTGAGGATTATCTGAGATACATGAGATAAAATCAAATGAGATACATATAAAGAGGAAATCATATCTATAAGATTGCATGAAGATCATACCTATGAGATTGCATGAATATCTGCATATATTTATCATAAGACTTCTCGTAAAATATGGTCCAAGCTTGAGACAATCTTAAGTCTCAAAATAGAGCTAGAGTTTTGTATCTTCGTAAAACACTGACTACTCTCCAGTAAGGAAACATGAGAATCATAAACTATGTCTAAAAGAAAATTGAATTTGCAGATGGATGTCAAATTTTTTCCTCATTTTAATGAAATATTATACCATGTTGGAATAAATTATTTATTACATTTTAAATCCATATTATTGTATAGAATGTTTTGATATATTTTTATTGTTAGTTTATTAAAAAAAATTATACAAAAATAATTGATAATTTGAAGCATTGTATATAAAAAATAAAATATCATTAAATTTCAACATATACAAGATTTTAATTACAAATTTAATAATTCTTATATACAAAATAATAAATACAGAGACTAGTTTACAAATTATAATACAAATTACTCAGTCATTGCATCTTCTTCAAATATGTAATCTAATGATCTATAAGTTGTCCCTATGGACACTTACTTTCCACCTTTAAGCTTGAACAATTCAAAGGTTCCATAAGAGGATATTCTAGCTTCTTCATCAACTGATCCTCCTTCAGATAGCCAAAATAAGTATCCTTTGTGTAAGATATGGACTTAGATAATCGACGATTCCAAATTTGAGTAGAATTTGAAGTATTGCCTACCATTTGAGTCACTTGAACAAAGGATCATTTCTCCACATTTGGACATTTTGAAGACTAGGGCAGATAGATGTTGAAGTACATTAATTAGATTTTTCATTGACAAGAGAATTGCTTTTCTAGTCATGAAGTAGTGGGCATTCAACGCTTGGAAACAACATCGCTTAGTTGATGTGCCGATGAATAACAAAGATGTGTTCTTATTTAGGTTCTCAAGCTCAAATGAAGCTAAACTTATGCTACATACAATCTGGACCATGACATGTACAAAGTAAGCCTTTATCACTTTAGACTTGGAGATTGGGTATCAAATTAGAGGATCTCAAGCAAGAAATATACCAATATGGGTATGTTTATATGAGGTTGAATACTAGAACACTAATAGACTAAGCCATCTTGTTAGTTTCATTGGAAGACCTATTGCTTTGGATCAACCAGTGGATGAAATCAAACGCATCAATTATGCAAAAGTACGTATATTAGTCACCTCAATATCTGATTTACCTCACACAATTCCATACATTAGACTAAGTGAGGATCTACAGTCCATAGAGAATCAGCTAAAAGTCACACATACTTGGAGGCCCCAACTTGGTAAGAAACCATTATGAAAATCTAGAGGTAGGGTATTCAAAACAGGTAATCAACAATAACTAATGGAGAATTAATGTGCAGAATGGGGTGAATGTAGGAAATGCAATTGTAGGTGCAACTGATAATATTTCTTGTAAAAATCCAAATGCAATAGACAATGTGATAACAAAAGCTCCAATTACAAAAAATGTGTTGAATGAGGAGAATACATATATAACTCCCAGTGTTGCAGACAAGAGCATAATTCGTTTATCAACAAAAGTAAATGTTACAACTAATAGTGCAAAAGTAGAAATTATAAATATATGCCACAGTCAAAGTAATCAATCAGGTGAGTATGTAAAAGTAACAAAGGAATATACAGATGATACAATCAAATGAATTAATAAAATAGAAGGTGAATGCTGATAGTATGGAGGAATACACTATTAACATCTTTGGAAAACAGACTTAGCAGCAAGCAAAATAGAATAAGAATTTGTGTCTATAACTTGAAGATCTAATAGGAAGAAGAAATTCTTCCAAAATGTGTCAGCCTTATGAATATCCTCACCTGGAATGTAAGAGCGACTAATAACCCTAACAAGTAGTTGACAATCAGGAACATCATTTTGCAAAATAAAATCATAATTACTGTCATATTGGAAATTAGAATAAAAAAAGGAGTATAGTAAGCTACTGAACTACCTTACAACTAAATGGAAAATGAATCCTAACCACTGTTATCACCTCAATGGCAGAGTGGTTGTCTTATATGATTCTAATGCTTTATTTGATACTGTAAGTGCAAGTCGACTTGTACATAGGGTAAGTCGACTTACACGTATTCAGTACCGATAAGTCGACTTGTACATGGGGTAAGTCGACTTATGCAAGGACGGTACTGTTTATATTGTGCCCTAAAGGCAATCCC
>JAJMLV010000229.1:10626490-10637329 GCA_027123465.1 Erythroxylum coca | reverse complement strand
CACATTATAATTTCTAATTGCATAATAATTATTCCAGGGATTTTATCTTTATGATTAGTAATTAAATAATTAAAATGTACAAAGATAAAGAATGCCTTTTATTGAATAAAACAATTTTATACAATTAAAAATACAACCAAAATTAGCTGCAAGGGCATAAACCGACAGCTTTTACCACTTAACTTTGTTCTATTTTGTTGTTTTCTTCACAAAACAATTAATTATCCTCAGGTATTATTTCGAAGTATGGCTTGGAGGGAACAATTTGTAATGTACCCAAAACGAAAGATAAACCGAAACTTTTACGCAAAACAAAAGTTTCTAACAAGATAAGAAGGTGAATAAATGCACCGAATGCTTGTCCTTATTACGTGGTCTCGTGTTCTTGCTCTTCAACAGCACAAAGTCAGTTACTTCTCTTCTTCCAGCGATCAAGCGCCTTCTCGAAGCTCCTGATTCCACTTTCTCCAAATTCGTCATCATAGCAAGCTTTTACTTCCTTTCTCTGTTTCGCTTCCTGCAAGAGATTCTCTTAATTGTTCATTCCTTCATGAACTGTTTGAATGCTGTTTTCGAATTTCTTTAGGACATGATCGAAAATGTTGCAATGGATGGGCGGCTCAAGAAGAAAAGTTTCCACTGTAAGTTTCAGTTTACGTTTCATTTGTCTTTCCTCTCAGTTTGCTAATTCATTAATCTGAATCATTTGCATGGAAATACTCGACTAGTGAGTGTTTCGATTGACATTGATCTAATTATTCTACTAAACTTCAAATTATGTATGTGTTTTAGTGTACATTTGAACGTTAAAAGCGCATAATTCTAGATAGCAAACTAAATCTTCAGAAGTTTTACTCGGCTCTGACATTTGAATATTCCTCATGTCCCCGTGAGATTCTTGAAGTCAAGGAAGTCAACATATAAGAAGTATGGTTTCATTTTGGAACTTTACCTTTTTGACTTTTTAGATTGCTGTACTTATAACTCGCGATCGCATTTCTTTTGATTACCGATGACTTTTTATTCGAATGATTTTTTTGTTGTTGGTCTTGTTGAATTTTGTCAAGGCAAAAGCAATACTTTGAGCAAAAAAGGAGACAGCAACTCCGTCAGAACGCTAATTTGACGAGCTTCGGAGCAGGATCAAATGGAGAGGCGCAAACTCACACAAAGTGTCGCTCGCTGGATGTTCTCAATTTTCTGAATTTCTCTACAGATTCTCAGGAGTGTGGTTCTCATTGTCCCGATGGTATCGGACGTACAAGACTTGTCAATCTAATATAGCATTTTCATCATTCCTCCGCCTGATTTAACTACTTAACTTCACATATAAGGATTCTGAGTCATATTTTATGATTTACATTTGATTAAGATCTGTTCATGAAGCTGACCATTGAAGCTGATAATGAACTCCCTACTATTTATATCACTCCCTATGATATTAAACAATTATTCCAAGTAACCTCAGCTGTGAGCTTTAATTAATTGTTTTTTCTGCTTTGTTACAAGCTCTACAGTTTTAAGGAAAACAGTTAGCTAAAAGTTTTCCAGTATTCTAAAAATTTTGTTTCCTTTTTATCATCCATATTAGAGCTCATTACCAACCACATCGTTGTTTCTGCAAAGGAGATTATGGAATAACGAGAAAATAATTTCTCATCTTGTGTACTATGGTTCTGTCTTCCATAAACAATTTTAGTCTGAGATGTGCTAATCATCAAAAACTTGCAGTAGTCATATTATTTCCTACAAAACATGTGGCTTTTTTTCAGATTATCAATCATAGGTTGTGTGCCTCACTTAGCTGATGAGTTAGTACCCTGGAGCAGTTTGACATTGGTCGTTATATAAACAAACATACCTTTTTCCTCTATCTGACATGACCTGCGGGTTTTTAATTAAACCTTTGTTCTTTATCATTTTGTTTCAATTGCTTAATCCATTTTTGCATTCTTTACTTTTTATTCTGGAAATTTTGGGGACTTCATGTTTTGTTATGTTACCTTTTTGTTCAAACACATAAGGCAAGAATGACGAGATCAGTGCTTCTGCTGTCAAGTATTGCATCAATAATCCGCCAATAATTCTTGCCAACTGTATCAAGCCAGCAGATTCTCTTGAGCCAAAGGAAGCAAGTACATGTTCTGGCATATCTGATATAGGATTTAATTGATAACATTGGAGCTTTTCGTTTCAATCTGTCTCATTATACTCTTTTTGACTATGTTAAGAGGTATAAGATGTTTGTTTCCCTTTGTATTATTGTGAGACAGGGAATCCATCAGACCATCAAGTGGAGACGGTGTCACCAAAGTAAGAGTGAAGACATTTGCATGAACATGCATCATGAAAATTAGCACTCTTTAAATTGCACTTGAAAATGCTGCTTGTGACCTGTAAACTGAAATGAACTAGTACAAAATGATAATCTGATTCCAAAAATGAGTTTGTGATTGACACTAAACTTAAACAGCCACTTCTTAGATTGTGGCTGAATAGGTTGGAATGCTCTTATTCACAAGTTGTTTCTATTAGTTCTCCAACTTGATGAATTGCCTTGTCCAAATTTGTTTACGGTTCTTTTTTAGCTTGCACGTGAATCAGAATGGTGCTCGTAACGGAGTTCATGAGAAACTGGATCCTCAGAAGATAGCTAATCAACAAGGTAAGCACCAGATTTTTGTCAGACAGAAAGTTCACTTCCATTCTGGCTTTTGATAAGGATACTTCACTATTTGCTTCATGACCAATTTTTAGAGTGCTTTGGTTACAAATTCCTTCAGTGTTAATAAACATCTGCTTTTTAACTTGTACCTGAAAAATCCTGCTCTTTTCTCAGAGTTCTCGCTTTTGGATTTGCTTGAGGAAGGTGAATCAAATGGAAAACTAGAAAACAGTCTGATAGCTGAAACTCATGTTGCATTTTCAGTTGAAGGTACAATGTTGCTGTTTTAGAACATGAAGACTACTTTTCCACTGAACAACACCTAGACGTTTTCCATTTCCATTTGGTACAAATAAATCTAGCCATATGTGGATACTGTGGCATAAAATGATATCTACAAAAACATCTGCAAAGTATCTGGGACTTTATGTGCCGTTGACTCGTTGTTTCAACTAGAAGTAGGCAGTTAAGGTTCTGTCCTGAGGCAGGAGGCACAAAATAATTAACAATAGGTATGGAAGGGAAAACTATAGAGAAGTGAAGATTGAGAAATTAGTGGAAAACTATAGATAAGTGAAGATGCAGAAATTAATCAAGTTATTCAAACAACTTACAGTTCTTTCAGTGGAAAGATATAGAGGTCATTTGTTTGGTTCACCAGAAACAATTTTGTTTATTCCAGGGAAATGCAATTTTTGGAAGCTTATTCTCTGGAACTTATCATGAAAAAACTTAAGTTTCTATTTAATTATCTCGTATTAGCTGTAGTGTAAAAAATGCATGCATTTTTTATTAACGCCTACTCAATTGCTCAGATGATGCATTTCTAGTGGTTGTCTTGATGAACTTTAATCTAGGTCAAGTCCTATGACTGGTCATAATATAGAATAAACGATTTTGCAAGTCAGGTTTGGGTAAAGTGGGAGCTGAAACGCCTGTCCACTCACCTCAACCTAACAGGTATTTATCCTTGCAATCTTTCCCTGAAAGAGTTTCTAATGCTTCACCGGCATCTAATTTTACTTTGCTGAAAGAAGCTTTTGTCAAGATAATTTCTTAACTCGATGTTCCTTCAGTAGACTAGGATTCTAGTTGTAACTATCTGTTGATTTAAAGGAACATCAGTGCCTGCAGTTCCTCCTTTGGGACCAGTCTGAAATTTCGCTTATTGATGTAATATGTTGCATGCGACAACTTTTTTATTTATTTCATCATGATATGATAAGAAGGCCAAAATTTCTTTTATGACACGCAAATAATTTCAATTTGATGAATTTTTTTAGACAATCAGTTATTGAAATTCACACTTTATATTGCTAATCTGACTTTTTTTTGGCGAGCAATAACAGATGTACCTCATATGTCTACTCCCCAGTAATGGCTTATGGGAGATTAAATACATCAAATAGTATTTCTCGTGTGGTGGATGACCCGGGACTTGGAGCAGTAAGAAACTACTAAATGCATCTCTATCACGATTATAGCCTTCAACGGTCTGGGCAAATTTTGCTTTGTCGTTTTCTTATTGGTTCGGTAACTCTTTATTTGATGTTGTGAAGTTAGCACCCTCTCGAAATTAGCACTGTTTGAATGATTCTTTGGCTCTCGATATAATTTCTGCAACTAGAATGAAATTGTCTTGTTTCAACTTCTGTTATATATTTGCAATTGCTTCATATTGAAGTTTAATTGTTCTAATAACTACCGTATGTTTTGAGTGACTATCGAGATTACATATTATAGTAAGATTTTTATTTATATGACTCGATCTTGTTTTTCTTATTCTCTTGTACTTTTGACTCCTGATTAGGCGGCATACTTCATGCAGGATACACTAATGCAAGAAACTTGCACAAATCTAGGTGGCAGTTCTCTGGAGTTTTTGACAGGGATTGAGGATTTGTATAGCAAGCCAAGGAAGAAGCTGTGCACCTTCAAAGACCATGTTCAATTCAGAGGCCAGAGTGCTGAGATATGGGACTCCTTCAATGACAGAAAAGAATATTTTAGCACTGAGCATGACAGTGACATTACTATGGACGGTAATGTCAACTGAATATTCTGACAATTGATTTTTCGTGTATCGAATAAGCTATCAATCTATCATGCTTTGTGTCATAAGCAATGCAACAGATTGTGGCATTCAAATTTTTGGATTCTTTCATTTATTGTTGTTAATATGTGAGTTCCATAATCCATTTTTTGAGGATGCATCTAGAATTTCGTCCTTTCTGGGTGAAAATTCTAAACATCAAAAAGTTGAATTCAATTTCTTGTGGAAAGAATAGAAGCAACCCTACAGAAATAAGCCACGGGTTCTTTGGCATAAATTTGTGCCTGTCAAACTGTAATGGTGAATATAAAAAGCAAGTGTGAATTTGAGTTCCTATGTTCCTCTTTGGCTTCTTAATTATGGACTTTTGTCTTACAAAATAAATATATTTTCCGGTAACTTCTTGTGTTGGTTCTAGAAGTTACAGTTTTAGCTATGGGGATGAGATTGAAGAACTGCTTTAATTGATTTTAATTATACATGTCATTCTAATGGATTAGCTCTCCTCTATATTTTTCTTCCTATCTCTTTTGCTTTTCACTTTTTTTCAGCTCATTCTGGTTTATTGAATACCAACTTTCTTTATGGGAGGGAAGCTGATATGTTTGGGAGGGACTGGCCATATCAAATGGATAGCATCTGTACTGATTTCCAGAAACCGAATTATGCTATAAAAAGACCCCATTGGCTTAAGAAAAGGTGTTGTATTAACATCTGACTTTGTTTGCCAGTCATAGGCAAACATTCGGAGCTTGACCACTATATATATGTGTGCAGGGATGATTTGGGAGCAACCCAGTTCAATATTTTAGGTGCTCTTTGTCTCTGCTATCTTAAATATTGTACAAGAAACATATAGTAGATCTTACAGCTTTGGTGTTTTGGTTGATACTCGATTTCTAAAACACACATTACTTGTACACCACCACCATGGTACATATACCAGTAGCGATAATGGACTATTCTGTGGAAAATGTGATTCGTGCTTTACTTTTCTGTCAAACATCACTACCAATCACCATTCTGCAACTAATTTTCTAATTTCATTGCCATTCTCTTTGTCAATTTTGTTCATGTGAACTCTCTTCCATTATGCTTTTGACTATCCTTGCGGTTGTTAAGCAGCTTTGTCATTCTTTCCCTTTTTACTTTCATCAAGTGTCATTTGGATCATTACTTCTCTTTTCCTGAATACTATATCTTTCTGCTATTGAAACTTAAAGATGAAACAATATACAGGTCTAACATTTGATATTTTGATTGTTGTTCCTCTCTGGGAACCAGATACACCTGATCCAACCCACCAAATGTGGGATGACGATTTTGATTTTCTAGATTCTGAGAGGGCAAGGTGCGTTAAAAAAAGGTGCGGTAACGTGATATATCGCCATTGATAAGATACATCTAGACTCTTTAGGCACAATAGTTTAACGGGTTTCCTTACCTAGGTTTTCTCTAATTTGTGTATAAATGGTTTTCATATCCCAGAATTGTCAGAAAGTTCATTTCGATGTATTCATGATCCCTAGTGCTTTCTATTCCCTACGGTAATATTTCCCATTCATATTTTGAGGGTATAAAGTTAGTTATTCTCTTGTTTGGCAGGCATAGGTCTGCTCGGGTAAATTTCTGTTTTGGCGACGTAGCTGACCAGCCTGATTGCTTCAAGATAGAGTTTGGAAGAGACAACTTGAGCTCGTTGAGGTAAGTGTCCGAGCTTTCTCAATCCAGCACCCTTTACATGCCGTAAGATGATTTCATTTTCTTTTTTGACATTTTGATTTGCTTTTGCAAATCTGCAGTGAAGAATCATGCTCATCCACTGGAGGTCACAATCTTTACTATAAGATAGCTCATGGTTTCAGGCTTGTTCCAACTTCAGATTTTTAGTGACTTTGAGAGATGAGACCACTTATATTTTGTTGTCAAACCTTACAGTGAAAAGCAGTAGCATACGTCAAAGTACTTTCGGTAGTTCTGACACCCACTCTAATGGCAATAACATTCTTGGCAAAGGAACACAGCCAGGAAATATGGATGATATGTGGAAAGCCGACAACATATGGATGGCGCAAAAAACTACACGCATGCCAGCTAAGTCACACACAAATTTTGCCTGTAATCTGAACTCGTCATGTCAGGAGACAATTGGACCATCTGGAACTTGGTTACATCATGAACATTGCTCAGCAGCTAGGAAATTGGGTTTAAGTTCTGCATGTCAAGCTTCAGAAACAGAGTATCCATTCTCAGCCACAAAGCTATTCACTGGAGATAGCTGGAGTTCATTTACTGTCTCTGATCCACATCTTGAAGCTAAATATACTTTTAATGTTTCAAGGGCCGATAGTCCGGTAAAATGTGGAAATTCAGGCAGTTTCCAGCAGGAAGATATACCCCTTTGTCAACCATCCAGTCACATGCAGTTACAAGATTTTCCAACCTACTCTAGGGTTGGGTTTTGCGTAACCAAGCAGAAATTTTGTAAAGAGTCACCAGATTCACGAACAGATTTGGTCGATCAGTCTCCAACTTCATCTTATGATGCTCCTTTTCTTGAGGAGACATTAAGTCAAGACTTATCAGCCCAGAAAAGTGCGAGTAAAGATGGGGGGCAATCAAAGTTTCAACAAGTGAACCTCGAAAAAGTTGATACAAAAAAGAAATTTCTTGACGGCAAGAAGATGGGGATGATGGATGTTCTAGAAACAGGGGAGAATGGTGGTTTTAAGGAAGAAGGAATATCAGAGACATCATCATCTGTACAGGTTCCTAGCCAACCCGAGAACCTTGCCAATGAGAAAGTGTACGTTAAATGAAATGTTGCTCTTTTTGGATCATAATACAAATTAAAAGTTATTATGCAGTAAAATAGTTCTCACTGTTGTCAGATCTGAACAAAATGTTGAAGTTCCTCTTCCTCAGAATTGGAATCAAGGTATCTTACTTTTGGTCTCCAGTCTTCCAATATCGAACTCGGGTATTCTGATATTTGTTAAGCAGCCCAATTTTAGGCTTCTTTATCCCTTCTAATGTTGAGCCAATATCCTTACGCTAAAGTAGAAAATGGGGAGACTGGAGGCAAAAAAGTGATAACTAAGACGCATATGAGTCTTAACCACTCATCTTCCACCGTCACGATACTAGAATCCCGCGTCCTACAATTTGTGTGGTTGCAGAAAGCATTGAAGGGGGCATCTACGCACACACCTTGAAGAAGGTACGTTCATCTTTTTGCCATTGGTTGATATTGACCAGAATCTAAGATGTAAATCCCCGTTTGATTTCAAAGATTCGATGTAGTCAATTTCTGCCTCTATTGTGCAAAATCTACAGGATGTTATAGAGGATTTACAAGCTTATTGGTGTTTCATAGCTTTTGGCAAAAGCTAAAGACGGTTGATATGATTATATACAAGGGTCAGAGACTAGAGAAAGAATAACAGCTGAGTATATGCTGACAGGTGGTTTTGAGTGTATGTTTTGGAAAATATCTTCCCATGCAAAAGATATTAGTTTGGATGATTGATTAGTTCTTGATATGGGAGAATTCTTGGTCTCTTACGACCTTGCATCTGGAATGAAAAAGTTCAGCGAATCATTGATTTAAGAGTCCAACAAAAGGGCGTCCAAAGTTTGAAATTATAGAAAAATGAATTATTGTTTTATTCTAGAGGGGATATTCCCCGATAATATTACTGGTATTTCCTTCATAACAGCGTTACGAGGAAAAATGATGCGCCAGATGAACAATGGTAAGAAGAGAGAAAGCGTTGTAAAGAGTTATAGAGATCAAAGGTACGCCGTCGTTCAATAAAGGAAGGAGTTAATTCCATTATATTCATCTTCTTCGTTAGAATGTTTTCAGATGTTGATGCAATTTTCACTTCTTTTATCGGACGATGACATATCATCCGTCTCCTTTAACTTTTCACGACAACGTTTTCTCTCTCCTAACTATTGCTCAGCTCGCTCATCATTTTTTTTCTTGTAACATTACCCCATCCATCGACATCATAGAGATATTTCAATGAAATGTCCTCATCTTTCGTTGACAACGATTAGACCAAAATTTGAACGGTGGGTTTGTGGTGACGATTAACCAGTCGGTAGTCCGATACCGCAACTGGCACACTCAACGCGGAGTATGCAGAAGGAGGTACAATCGATCGTACTTGCGCATACACATTTATTCAATATGGCAAGTGTTTCGAATTCTACGGTCAGGCGGAAATTCCAATGGATAAGCCACTGGTAAGGATGACATATTGGGCGAGACTTGGACTTAATCAAATCAAAATTAACAAATTTAGTCTGAATTGATTAGATTTTAGATTGATTTTAATTTTTAAACTTCAGACTGAATTTTGGATTTGAGTTTCGCCACTGAGATAAGTCCGAAGACTAACGTATATATATTTGCTAGGATTGTTTTATGCCTTTTCCAATTCCTATTTTTCTCTGTTACCTACTTCTTTTATCTCCTTGCTTCCACATAGTTCTGCTTCTTTCTCTAATAGTTGTAAGGACTCATCGTATGGTTTAGACGGTGGTGTTGTATGTTAAATGTTAGTGTGGCGCTAATGGTGTTGAAGATTGGATATTTCTGGATCTTTAAATTCGGATGTTTGTTTTATTATTGTGTGACTTAGCATGGGACTTAACGGAGCTTCAACTAGTCACTATCAAAGTTCAAATTTTCAGTCTAATTTTACTCTATTTAACCTGTTTAATGTGAGGATCCCCACGCTCATCATCACCTCATTTCTCCATTATTCTTTATCATGAAGCTATTAGTCACTTGTGCATATATTGTCTAAATCCTTATGATGACGTTTGGAGCCTTTTGTTTTATTACTACTGTGGTAGTATAATTTGAATTTTCTAAGTTGAGGGAGTCCAAGGGCTTGTTGGGTAAATAGTTTATCAGCTATTTTTTAGCTGATTGATACAAATTAGTTGTTTAACTATATTAAAAAAACTATTGGATATATTAAGTTGGTTGATTAAACTTAATCAACTGATTTTGTAAAAGCTCATAGATAAGAGTGTTTTGTCTTCAGTTGAAAATAATGAATAAAAAAGTCAATGATATCGTCTGTGTTTAATATCCCATCCCTTCCCTTTAATGCTAACTTGAATGTGTCCAGAAGACTCCTTATTCTCCTTATTCTTTTATTGCTCATCTCGTCTCATTTTTGGAACTTGTTTATATATATATATATATAAGTTCAGTTGCCATTTTAACAAGTCAAACTAGTTGATGTGAGTGGTTCGACACTCTCATTCCTTATTCAAAGGTCTCAAGTTCAAACTTTGGAAATTGAGAAATCAATTTGACCAATACTTTACTCCTTACGAGTTGATCCGATGAGAGTAGGAATTAATCTGGATGTGGATGGCTTAAAGGTGCCTTCTTAAAGTTGAGATCGTTCTAAGACACCTCGTGGCTAAACTAAAAATATATTAATCTCTAATAAAAAAGTATTTTTTAATTTAGTATGACATGAATTTAAATATTTATTCTAAGCACCAATTGGTTTTTTGCACAATGTTTGTATAATTCTTCTTTTGAAAATGATGATGATGATGATGGATTAGTCTGGGTGTGGATGACCTAAAAATGCTTTCCCAAATTTGGGACCCTCCTAAGATACCTCATGGCTAAACTAAAAAATATTAATCTCTAATAAAAAATATTTTTAATTTAGTATTACATGAATTTAAATATTTATTCTAAGCACCAATTGGTTTTGTGCACAGTGTTCATATAATTCTTCTTTTGAAAATGATGATGATTCTATGTTTTTTATGTTTTTAATTAAAATTATAAATTTAATTTTTGTAAAATAAAATATCTAAATTTTAAATTCTAATATTCCAAGAAATACTAAGATGTAATACTCATGTTCTTATAAATATTAACCAGAGGTCTTAAGTTCAATCCTCGGGAATGGAGAAATCTGTTTGACCTAACACTTTACCCTTTATGGGCTAACCTGGTGCGAGCAGGGATTAGTCTGTGTGTAGATAGCTTAAAAGTGTTTTTCTAAAGTTGGGACCTTCTTAGGATATCTCGTGGTTAAACAAAAAAATAAATATTAATCTCTAATAAAAAAGT
>JAJMLV010000229.1:10265111-10281040 GCA_027123465.1 Erythroxylum coca | reverse complement strand
TCTTCTTCGACTCCACCGAACTCACTTCTCTCTTCTCTCCTTTCTTTCTTATTTTCGTTTCTTTCCTCTCAAATTTTTGAATTCTGCTTCTCTCATACGACAGCCACCTCATATTCTTTCATTCATGTAGCAAAATGACCAACAAGCCCTTTTTTTATAGCCTTCTAACATAAGAACTTAAGTAAACTTCCAAAATTGCCACTGAAACATTTTTGAAAAAAACTGACATCTTCCTTCCTTAATTTGAGCAGGTAAACGAAATACTTTGGTAACACTTCTAGAAAAATGTTCCTCTATGCCTAACGTTTTCAACGACACCAAAAATGCTCAAATCGGTTTAGAAACAAAGGAGTTATGGCCAAAATACTTTCAGACCTAAACTTAACCACGACTGAACCTTACACCAAAGTTCACTCTAGAAATTGAACACCTTTGGGGCTAAATTGAACTTCGATCCTTTCATATGATCTGTAGCCCCATGTCTCTATTTTATTTCTCCTCAAGAATTAGTTCAATTAGATCTCCACAAAACCCGAATTTCGCAAAATACTGAACCATGTTCAGAAAATTATCTAACTCATAACTTTTAACCAATCCTCTGACTTTGATTCAATCAATATCTTTCCATTTAATCTCCTAAAAATCATAATTCCCCATGAAAAATTAGCTAATTGTCTTAGGAATCCAACGCTTTGAAAACCAAGTCAATCGGATATCGTACGAAAAAGATATAAGCAAAAGATTGAAATATGGACATAATAAGAAATAAGAATAGAGACATGTATATATACGTATAAGCACATATATATATCCGAATTTTTCAAAAATCATATCTCTTGATCCCGAACTCCAAATTTGACAAATTTGGTATCAAAAGATAGCTCAAAGGAAGCTCTACAACTTTTATGAAGGACGGAAAAATCAAATTGTCCTCTAAGGGAGTCAAAAATCCACTTAAAGTTTCTATCCTAATCATCTCTTCCTAAACAACTTCCAAATTTCCGTCGATCATAACTCCTAGGCCCGATATTGAAAAATTGCATACTGTATGGCGATAAAAAGCTGGGAATATAAGCTACAACTTTCATGTAGACCATTTACTCCAATTTAGCCCACATCAATCCGGCGATTTGTCTCAAAGCATAGCATGTATAATTTCCACACTTAAGAACATTTTCAAAGTCAACATAAAATAACCTTAACTTTGACTGACTATAACTTTTACTCCCGATATCGAAAAATATCAAACTTTATAGCGACAGAAAGCTCCCAACATAAACTATAAGTTTCATGGAGATCATTTTCTCAAATTTTGCCTAAATCAAAAAGTCAACTCTCAATGACCAAAAAGTCAAACTTTTCTTATTTTCACACTTTTTCTCTTTATTTCTTGATTTCTAACTTTCATTTCAATCAACTCATTCACTTTACTCTCACAACCCATACAAATCTACTCAAATATCTAAGCCATCAAAACTAATCGATTCTTTTCTCATTAATTTTCTTAAAGCATAATTTCATCTATAACACTATTCATATATAAAAACACTCCTTTTATTTCATTTTAATATTTCTAATTTCTACTAAAAATTCGGGGTCCAACACAGGTCATATAAGATTTAACTTTCAAACTTCAATTCATATATTGTTAAAACATAACTAATACTAGCAATACTCATTTGTAATGCATCATTCACATAAAACTCATAATCAATATTCACTTCATCATAGAATAGAAATCATTTTCATAAAATAAATTTGAAATACACTTACGGTTTAGCAACTTTATTGCAAAGCACACTCACATGTTTTGTGCCTTTCCTTTACCTAGACAAAGCGCATTTTGCTTAGGCATTTATTTCAAAATTTGGAAATAAGGCATTATCATTATCTATTTGGTTTAAAGAAATTTGAGATTAGTGATTAATCATGTAACACGTAGTAATCGTATTCACCATGTCACAATCATGCAAGATGAGTCATGGTTGTGATCTCTATGTAGAATTCATAGCTCCACTTGTTAAGTAATTTTCACATAGTACACGCTTAAATTAGGTTTTAAGTTCTTCTATAAATTTGTTCCCATATGTCTTTAGTTTCCATAGCATCAACAATTAGGACATTTGAACTTTTAAATCAATAAACATGCACCAAAAATCATACGCTGCTCCAACACAGGGGAAACATCAGGTTATCATTTTTAATCTCTAATTCCAATGTCATTTAGCTATAATTAGGCCATGGTCTCTTTAGAGATTTGTATTGCTTTGTCTTAGGTTTCATCATCAATTAGAATCACCTAATTTGGAGATCTATAGGCCAAGTTATGGCAAAAAATGAGATTGTTTCAAGTGAATCGAGAACCTAAGACAAATTTCACTAAACATGACTCTCTCTTATCATATTTCCATACAAAGTAACATCAAAATATACTTTTGGATCATATCACATTAAAAACCCTAGCATGACAGATTCTCTAAAGCTTGATTGCTTGGTTGGTTTTTTTGTTTTCAACCCTTATATAGTTCCAAACTTGTTATCCACTCCATGGCAAATCAAAATCACTATTGATCTTACATAAATCTATCCCACTTAAAAACTCCAAACCAGAAATCTAGGTTAGGAAAAGTTACCAATTTCTTTCAATCTTTCAGCAAAGTAAAGAACACTTAGTCTTGATCAAGCTCTCTTCAAGTAATGTTCCAAAATCATGAAAAATTAACCGCCTCTTCTTCCTCTCTACCTTGGCGGAATATCACCCCTTCTCTTCTTCTCTCTTTTTTATTTTTGGTCTCTCGTGATGCTCTCTCCACATGAAACAACTTAGTCTTAATTTTTGGCTTTTTATACTCTTTAATGCTTTACACATGTCACCTTCTTATTAGTCCACTCTAATGACTCATCAATCTACTAACTTTTATACCATAAAGACCAAATTGTCCTTAATGAATTTAATTAACCAATTAACCAAATTACATTATGAAAATATTCTGCAACTGTCTTATTATCAAATTGAGCATGAAATAATCTAACTAGGGTCAATACTTATTGATTAGATACTTTTAAATTTTTTTGAATGGGTTTAAAATCATCAATACCCATTATTTTTCAAAAAAGGGATTTTAGTCCTAAATTTTTGGAACTCCCAAAATCCATCCGATCGGACTTTTTCTTGATCCATTTTAGTATTACTGGACTCTAATCCTTATTACAAATAATTTTCAATATCCTAGGGTTAGGTTCCCTAAAAATTACTATTCATCTAGATTCACTATTCGTCCAAAAATACTATTCATTGAAAATAAAAATAAAATATATATTAAATATAAAGAAAGGTTCAGAGTTTTAAAGTAGAGAAAGAGGGTGAGGAAACAATATAGGGGATGGTGGTATAAGGAAAGATATTCCTAAAAAGGAGAAAATGATTAGAAATGTAGTGTTTTGAAATGTAAGGATTAAAACAATGATAACCATTAAATTGAGGAGAATAGCCAATAGTTGCACATAGAGTAGACTTTGGGAAAAGTGTGTTAGGACGAGAGCAACCTAAGAACATAAAACATGCAAAATAGAAGACACGAAGATGAGATAAATTTGGTTTGGTGTGAAAAAAGATCTAATGAGAGGACTTATGATGAAGGACATAAGTTGGTAACAAATTGATGAGGTAGAAAACAGTAAGTAAGGCTTCATACCAAAAAGATTTAGTAAGGGAGGCATAAAGAAGAAGGGTAAGACTATAACTGAAGACATTTTGTTGAGGGGCATTAAGGCAAGATGTATGGTAGGTGATACCATGAGAGGCGAGAAATTGAGAAAAAGTAATTTTGATGTGTTTAGAAACTTTATCACATTGAAATGTTTTAATAATGAGGAAAAAAGATTTTGAACTCTTGTTTTAAAAGTTTGGAAGTGAGAAAGAACTTGAGATTTGTGAGTTAAGGGAAATATCCAACTATAGTAGCTAAAATTATGAATAAAAGTAATAAAATATTAAAAAAAATAAAGAGGGGAGGGTCCCTTAATATCATAGTGAATAGTTTGTAGGAGACTAGTAAAGACATGAGAATATAACAAAAATTAAAGTCTAGCACTTTTCCCTTTAAGGCAGTCTAGTAGGCAAGAGATACAATCATTTTGTTAAAATCAATTTTATAGAAAAAAAAAAGATCATTCAACCTAAAAAGAGTAGTTGAGCAAGGATGACCATGACATTGATGTCAAAAATTAAACAAAGTAGGGGTGATAATGAAAGCAACATAACTTTTGAAGTTAAGAGGAATCTTCAAAGGGTAAAGATAATTTGGATCGAACCTGTGGGTAGTGGTTCTTTAGTGTGAAGGTCCCTTGTAATATAAACAAAGGGATTACCTTTGATAAGATAAGAATTATGTTTTACAAATTCAGAAACATAAGAAGATTATTAGTAAGAAAGGGAACAACTAAAACTTCTGTGAGATGAAAGAAACCAATTATAAGAGTGTGGGATGCGAGGAGACAATATTTAAGTAGTTTTGCCCAAAGTTCTATAAAGGTGATGGAGGTTTCATGTTGTTCAACCGCTATGATAAAAGGTACATAGGCCCGGCTTTATCAACAAATTGCATTAGCTATTAGTTGATTTGATTAGCGGTTAGCTGATAGCAGATTATATCAACTAATTTGACTCATGGACAATATCAACTATTTATTTAAAGATATTTGCTAAAATTAACTATTTACTATTAGTTTTTTTGTGTAAAATGACTTATGAGGGCTTGACTTTAAAAAAAAGATTTATAAGGACATGAGTATTATATCTTAGTATTTCTTTAATGATTTTCATAAGAATTTAGATTTTAGATATTAATTTCACAAAAATTAAGTTTATGACTGTAATAAAAAACATATAACATTTATTATTGTTATTAATATTAATAATATTATTATTATTATTAGTACTACTACTACTATTATTACGAGCACCACCACCACCACCACCACTACTTTCTTTCTCCATATTAATCAAGTTAAAGTTCATTTTTCTAGTATATTAACTTATTTATCACTAACCTATGTCTTTTGATAACTTAGTTGTAATAATGCTTATTTCTTTATATTTTGTTAAACTAATAACTTATTATTGAGGTGAATTTCTAGACACTTAAGCATATTTTTTAATTATTTAACTATAATTGGGAAGAGTAGAGGAATGTTTAAATAAAACAATGACCATAAATCAACCAGAAATGATAATCCAAACACAAAATATAACAATCTAAATGAAGTTTAATAATATAATTCAAATAGAGGAAAATAAGTCAACAACATAATTTAAAGCAAAGATTTATAATAATTTAAGAATGACATCTAATTATCATTAAACTAAAAACAATATTATGTCGAATAGTTTCAAAATGTTCTCAGTTTTTCAACACCTTTTCTGTTGTTACAGTTTGTCTTTCTTGAATGAATTGCATCATATTATCAAGTCTCTCATACATTGCTGCAGCTTCTTCTATTCTTTTAGTGGAATTAGTTCATGCTCTTTTGTTATTTTATGAACTATCACTTTTTAAAACCCTTTTGCATCTTCTTCGGTCACCACACCTCCTCCCAATCACCAGTCACATGGTAATTGTTTAGATCATTAGTCTCATCCATATTATCATAATCATGATATCCTGACGATTGACGAGGAACATTATGACTATGAGGTGGAAAAAGAACAAATATTTTTTCATCTTCTCGTTGTCCTCGTGGAGGATTAGTCACAACACAAAAAATAATCTCTCTTCGAATTAAACATCTAAAAAGCTGATCCAATTT
This sequence comes from Erythroxylum coca, assembly GCA_027123465.1. Lineage (NCBI taxonomy): Eukaryota > Viridiplantae > Streptophyta > Magnoliopsida > Malpighiales > Erythroxylaceae > Erythroxylum > Erythroxylum coca. Next base: position 10,275,232 of record JAJMLV010000229.1, on the reverse strand, counting down.
ACATTCAAGCTCATGTTTAAGCCCCCTCATCTTTAAATGTTTTAAAATTGATGTTCTCTTATAAAAAATAACCTAAACATAAATTATTTAACTAACTATTTATCTTTAAAGTAAAAGAAAATAACTTAAAATGGGAGAAAAAGGCTAATCTTAATATTCAAAGTCTACCATTTCTCATTGACATCGATTATTCCTTACTTATAGTCCATCTTGATCCCATTTCTTTCCATTCCAACTATTTCCAAATACTCCGTTTAATTCTCATTCAATCAAACTTATTTTTAAGTTTATTTTTATCTCATGATAAGTTGGTCGTTTTGTGAAACTCTTCCTCTACCTTTTATGATAACCTTTGACAAATAACTTTACTACGTTTTTCCTTATTTTTTTGAATATACTAGTTACAAATGTCACAAAAGATAAGTGTTTCTTTTAGCCAACGAACTTTGCCTATATCATTCTCTCTTGACTTTCTCCTTTGTTTCCTTTTTGAAATGGTACAATCTAATCATACAAAATGAGATAAGAATATATACTAATTAATTAATTTGCAATTAATTTCACTAGTTAATTAGTTTACTAACTTGAATGCATGATCAAAATCAAGCCAAGTTCCTTTGGCCATCAAACAAAAACAACATAAAAAATCATCAATCATACAATAACCTAACATTTATAATAAAACAAATATAAAACATATAAAGTAATAATAAATGACCCAATTTTACGGGAGAGCTAATGTACTATGTTTACTCATTTGTACACTTAAGTAATAGTCAACAATAAAACTAAGTCTCACCTCTCCACCTTTAACCGGTTGAATTTGAAATCACCAACAGTGCAAGAGTGCAGAACCACCTAAGAGTAACACAAAATGACGTCAAATCTAACTAGCTAATTTGATTATTATTTTTGCAAGCATGCCTTGATATAAATCAAATCCATAGTACTAGGCAAAATCATCATAATATTACAAACTCATATAAATCAAATCATTATCCAAAAAGAAAAGGAAAGAGCACAAACGAAAATTTTGCTTATGAATCAAATTTAGCAAAAATCAAAACATAAAAAATCCAAATAAATACTGCCAAATTTGTCAAAAAAATTAAAAAAAATTGAGTATGCTAGTGAGAAGGGGAAAGGGAGAAGACAAACTTACTAGAGAAGATGTCACAGGTCAAAAGTTGATCGATGTATACTGATAATGTTAGCCACTGTAACGTTCAATTGTAATGTTCAACTACTTGAGAAGATAAACTTACAGAGCAAAAACAATGTCTCCAAGTTTTACGGAGGAGGATTGTGCCCAATTGCAAACAGGAATTTCAAAATAGTGCTCAATTGCGGCGTATCAGTGAAGTTTAGGGTATTAGTATTTAATGAAGGGAGAGCAATAATGAAAGATGACAGCTTAAGCAATTTATAATAACTTTTAGACATAATTGTCTGTAATTCTCAATTGCTGGAGCAAAATGCTCCTCATAGGAGCATTTTCAAAAATAGTAGAATAAATTCAATCTGCTAACCCAATCAGTTGATTATCAAACATAAGTATCAATAGTTACATATAGTCAAATAGCCAAATACTTCTCAATTTGTCAAAATATAGCTGATCAGCTATTTCCAAACAGGCCTTCATCCAATTATAAACAAGTAGTGAATAGAAAAAAGTGGCTGCATAATTATATATGATTTCACCTACTACATTATATATTCAGTCGACAAGTCTAACCCCTTATAGCGAATGTCATACACCATACATGCAGAAACCCTGAGAACTATACACCATTCTTCTTCACGGATCAACTACCCTATAGCTAAAGTCTAATACTGAACTGCTCAAGTGTGCTTCAGTATAACATAAACAAGAAAAAGGGAAAAGGCTTGGGATACAGCAGTGTTTATCAACAAAAATATTTAAATAGGAGACCGGTTTTGCAAATTCAACATCTCGTCATGTTTCTCCACTTGTCCTTCAAATCAACCTGGGAAAAACATTTGGGAATTTCATGCCTCGAACTAATGAACACGAATCAATCAAATAGAGAGTTCCAAAGGTTTAAAAAAAAAGTTTACCTCAGATCTCTCTGCGAAAATGTCTCTCCTCGAGTTCAAAATAAGCTTCCAATTCCCTTTACCAAACCTTTCACCAATGAAACCCACAAGAACACAGAAAATCAAACGAAGTTCCAAAAGAAGGATCAAAAGAGAAAAATAAAAGAACACTCTTTTATCGTGCTTATCTGAAGTAGCAATTACTACTAGATCCTTCGGGCTCATGGGAATATAGACTACGCATGGAAATATTAACTGCACAAGATGAGTACGAATGTGAAAGCTCTCCACTTTCCGGTTTTCTGTTACAAAATTTCTCAATTTGGCATCCACATAAGTAGCTAGATACCAAAATTGGGAATGGGACTAATGAGAACAAACCATGCTTGTCACTTCATCCCTAGCAACAGCGTTCCGGTAAAGCTACTTGTTTATTTAAATAATATGCCAGCCCTAAAGTCGTGACTGCTAAAAAGCATATGCTAAAAGAAATGAAGCAAAGCATATGTTAAATATTTTTTCCAAATTGAAATAATTGATTTTTTTCCAGAAGTCAGTTACATACTTCTGAACACCCTCTCTCAATGCATCCTCCTCTTCTAAGCTCCATCTCTTCATTTTCCTCCTTTTTGCTAACTTTGCCACCTCATATTTCTTCAATGGGGACACAGCCTTTCTCTTCGGGCTATGTAAGTGCAATCTACTTGCGTAATTAACAGCTCCTTCAGGCGAGTCATCAATTGAATCATCCCACTAAAAAATAAAAAAAATACCAACATTAAAGCCATTGTGTACGAGCAAGTAAATAAACATAGGACCACAAGGTTTAAAAAGAAACATAACTCGGAAGTGAAAGCAATTTAAGATGATAAGTTTAAGCACTTCGTATCAAGTTTCGTCCGGCCAAACTTTTGTAGAAGAAATAATAGTCCGTTCGTTTCCCAACATGTTTGCAATTGGATTAAAAAAACCAAATTTAATCCAATTGCTAATCCATCCAGCTATATACTAGATCTTCAGTGGAAGTTTAACGAGAGCGAGAGAGCGAGAGAGAGAGAGAGAGGTAGCATGCCAATGCAATATGACTTTCCTTTCATTCCATACGGATACCCAATGTCCGCAAGCACAACCAATGAGACATGCATGAATCTGCTGCATGTCTCCACACAAAAAAATCATTTTCCCTACATTAGAATAATGATATTCTAGATAGCTTGAAACAATGGAAGGCAACACGGTCATTCTTAGGAATGAAGGGTAGAAATTACATGCACAACTGATGCTTGGTTAAAGTAAAAATGATTTGATTGCCACGTAACCAGAGAGAAACCGGTGGATTGAAGATGAAAAATGGCTTCATACCTCATAGGTATGTGCTGTACTATTCCGTTCCATTAAGCTGAGTTTAGGCGGCTCATTCTGATTGCTGCGACATGGAATTCTAGTACTAGCCTCAGTTTGAAGACGCTCAGCAGTCTCGTCGTTTGATGGAATGGGCACAAGCACATCTTTTCCAGTCAGGCTCTGTAAAGAAGTGTCCTGGTTCGAGTTTTTCTTTGCCACTTCAGATATTACAGCACCGACACATGAATTTGATCCATCTACATCCCTTACTTTCTGGGTTTCAACTGAATTTTCCTGAATGAGAACTTTATTTGCCATTTCAGTTATCAAAGTTTCAGCTAAATGCAAAGCTTCAGGAAGAGGGTCCTTGACAATTGCTTGTAACTCCATAGAACTATGTCTAAGAGAATCTTGCACTTTATCAACTTCAGGAGTAGGCACAGTTTCATAGCTGCTACAAGGTCTGTCCACATCCAGTTGTTCACAATCAATAATTTTGACTTTTCCTTTATGACGTTGATGGGAAGAAATACCCTTCTGTTTACGAAGTACTACCTTCTTCTGATTCCCTGTACGATATCAAGAATGTTCATTGCCGCCAATCACAGACGAAAAGGCACAATTTGATTAAAATGCCCAAAATCCTATTTGGATTAACACAATTATATGTCAATGATAACGAAAGCACTTACCTTTATCTGTAAGCTTATCAGTATCACCCGCATTGCGGTCACCGGCGCACTCTTCCGCTGACTCTGTCGCTGCCTTCTCCTTCGCCTCCCTCTCTGTTCTCGCAACGGCTTCGAGAAAAGAAGGTCCCATAAGCGCCATAGCTTCTCCTAAATAAGCCCTAACCAGCTTCAGAGCCTCATTTCTCGTATTCCTCTCCAGCAGCCTCTTGCACACATTTGAATCACAAATCGCAACCTCAATCTCGTTCCTACACTCTCTCAGCTCATCTGTAACCAGCTCGCTCTCTCCCATTTCATCCAATTTCTCAACTCTCCCTCCCCAAATCCTCTCCACCGCCTCGAAGTACCTCCCTTGGCCGCCCTTGAGAGGACTCCCACCCAAGTACTTCACCGTACACTCCACTGCCACCGCGCGGTACGCCGCCTTCATCAAATCGACAATTTTGACCCCTGCTCTCTGGTCCAACTTCTCGAGAACCTCGAGCGATTCGAGTATTTTCTCGGAGACGGAGGCGTTACCGATCTCTGAGGCAATTGACCGGAGAATCAGTGTCTTCTTCAATCGTTGATTGTTGTTGGTGATAGGGAAATCGAAATTGGTAACGATCTTGTTGAGTAAGAGATCCGAAATCTGTTGCCGAAGAAGAAATTCCAATATCCAACCACTAATTTCCATGTCCATATGGCAACCTTTTTGAGTCCAGACTCCAGACAACCAAATTTAATCATCTCGAAACCTACTCACACTCCAAGGTTAAGGTTTTGAAGTGATCCACTATAAAGTCGCCACGTTAGCAAAATACAGGTGATCGCATGTGATATAATCAACCTTTTCTACGTGGCGGAATCTGATTCGTAAGAGACTACTTCTAATTTGGTGAAACGCAGCACGATAGTAAATGGCGGACTATTAATACTTAACGGTTTTACGGTGGTGTGACTAGCAGTAGCTGTAATCTAAAGGGTTCTTTTGTTTGGATAGCTCGGTGACGACGAAGAAGAAGATAGAGAAAGGTGTTTGCTAAATTTTGGGGGCAACATACTCTAACTCTCTTTTTTCTTGCTTTTCGATTTCTCTTCCCAATGGTGGCTGGTTGCACGTTCAAATCCGACGATATAGTGGTGAAATCGCCCAACGATAGGCGGCTTTACAGAGTGGTTGAGTTGGAGAATGGCCTATGCGCTTTGCTCGTTCACGATCCCGAGATTTACGCTGACGGAGACAAAGAAGAAGAAGAAATGGATGAGGATGATTATGAAGATGACGACGATGAAGAGGACCTAGGCGAAGAGGAAGAGGAAGATGAAGACGACGATGAAGAAGATGATGACGTGAAAGGAAAAGGAAAAGGAAATGCTTCTCAAGCTAAGAAGGTTGTTAGTCCATTTCTTTCCTCTTTATTCGGATGGCTTCCTAGCGATACGATAGAACTCTAAATTGCTACTTGCAACTACAACATTCATCGTTAAATGTGGTAAGCTATGGGAAATTAAAGTGTGTTTGTCTGATCAGGCAGCAGCGGCAATGTGTGTAGCTATGGGTAGCTTCTCTGATCCTATTGACGCTCAGGGACTTGCTCATTTTCTAGGTTTGTCTCTATTCTTTCTTATGATTGTATGTTAATGCATTTTCTGGTCCAGGATGGATAAGCATACGCATATGGTCTTCATACTTTATAAGTTAAATCTTTCCTTCCATTTCCTATTTGAAAGTTGATTCCATAGGGATATGCAGCCATGGTTTTGTAATTTCTTTGTCACCCTATTTATTTTTTCCTAGGCGTTAATTGCTGTCTCCATTCAAAGAGTAACACTCTATGGTAACTTTTTCTATCTTCAGCAATGTAACCATTCCCTTATTGAAAATCTCTAAACATAAACATCTGCCCTGCTAAGTATTTGGAAAATTTTGCAGTTATAAAGTGCTACTAACAAATTGAATAAATTGAATGAGAACCGCCATCTACATATGGTCAGCATGGTATTACTAGCGTCTTAGGGTTCAAAAAGTCATTATTGTTTTGATGCCTTCCTACAGATAAAATAAGAACCACGGAATTGCAGGACATCTGTAGAAGAAGTGAAGAAGATTCCTTGCTTTGTGGGTTTCATTGATTTCTAGAAAATGAAACTTGAATTATTCATATTAAGAGAAGCTGTTTTGGTGAAGAATGGGTTATTTATGAGCCATTCCCCTTGTTCTCGCTTTCACATTCGCATGGCCTGCTCTTCTGATCATTTCTAAATCTAATGTTTGGACCTTAGTGTTTGGATGATTGCATTACCTATTAGTTTCAATACTGTTAACAAGAAGTCCCCTTATTTTAATCTCAGTCTTAATTGTATGCTTTTACAAAGCATATGCTATTCATAGGAAGTGTTGGTTTTCCTTATGAAAATGAGGTTTGTCTATCATCTTCTTATCCTTACAATGTTTTTGCAAAATGGATTAGAAGAGATTACAAAGTGGAGGAATGACATGTAAAACATATCTTTTTTTATTTGTAATGTAGATTGGTGGACTATAACCATATTGTGTTTAGAACACTATGCATTCTTCTCTGTCGTGTTTCAAAAATGCTTTGTTACGAAGAACAAGCCATAGGACTACATTGTAGAGGTGGCCGAAGGCAAACTTCTTCTCCATGCTAAAACGTGGGGAGTTACCTGGTGAGAAAGTGTTAATGGTATATTGGCCCAATATATTCCACTTTCACTTTTTTCTTTACTTTAACCACAACTAATCATCTGATTTCCTCAAGTAATCAGGTTTCATTCTTTTCCCTTTATACTTATATTCTATCAAGGATTGTGCTCCAAAGAGCTATACAGGCTGCAGGGATGATTCTGAGGAGAGGATGTTAGTGTTATAGTAGTTACTTAGGGAAATTGTAAAATCAATACCATCTTCTTCCTGACACACATTAAATGCTGATTAGTGCATAGTTACGGAGAGATTTGTTGCTAGTATTAACAATGAAAAAGGAAGGTATGCTGTGGATTTTTGAGTGGGAGTTGATAAGTAAGTGTATCTTATTAGTGCTATTGAGATTGTCATGTTATAAAGAAGTTTTATAACTAGTGTTCTTGAATTTTGTCAGTAGAATATTGTATATATTATGGTTGTATATGTGATAATTTGAGTTTGATTGGCTGTAGCGTCCACTTAAACCAGGTTGTATTGGCAGCACAGTTATTTTGTTGGACTAGATAGTTTATGGCCACGGGGTATTCGAGGTTAGTGCTAAGAAGTTCATTGGTTAGTGCTAAGAAGTTCATTCTTATGCAAATAACGTCGTTTTGTTTTTCAATGTATGTCCTCCACTAATAACATCTTTTCTAGAGACAGGTTCTAGCTCTGTTGGATAACCTTGCTCCAGCCCTGCTAATAGCTCCATTCTTTGTGTTGCTTGAGGTGATGTTATATTCTTAAATATATATAACTATTTTCTCTTCCAATACTAGGTTGGATACTGAGCATGGTGCTTTAGACACAAGTTCTACAAAAATCATGTGGTTATGAGCCATATCCAGGGTTTCATGAAAGTGTAAAAGCAAAGACGTAAGCTGAAATCAAGGACTGTGAAGCCAATAAATAGAAGAAATCATCTTAAGTCTCACAAGAAGTTTTTGAATTTCTAATGTTTCTCTTTGATGGATTCTAGATAAACTATGCAGAGTATACTTGTGCATTTTGGTTTTCCCCTAGGGCAAAGGCATTGATAGATAAGACACTTGATCCCAATCCTAAAACTGTGAGTAATCTCATTCACTTCATCAATCTAATTGTAGTTTTTGATTTCTGATCTTGAACTTATTATCACCAAATACAAAGCTTTTCAGTTGCCTGAATCAAATGCTCTAACGACAATTAATTTCAACTTTAATATTTGCTTATGCTTTGTGCAATTGATCAAATTTATATCCATGAGATCGGAAGAATCTTCATGTATCTTATTGATTCTAGGTCATGCTGAATGAAAATTCGACGTGAAATCAAAAGTATGTTGTTGATTCAGTCATTTTATGGTGATAAATAGGATCCCAGGAGGTAGTTATTGGTTGATAGTTGACTAATTGTGGCCATCATTTAGTGGTTTCCATATGCATATTATTATAAAAAAGAAACTTGTTTATCCTCTTTTATAATTGTTTCTCACTTAATACAGCGCATACAAATTCAAAGAATCAAACAAGACCCTTGGTTTTGTAAAAATTATGTGCCTATAACACAAAATAAGGAAGAGGAAGTCAATTTAGATGATGATCGTACAATTTTTGTAATGACATTGAGGTGGGTTGTTTATGCCATTATTTATGATTTCTGATATTGTTGATCCATGGTTTCTTTTCCTCTAATAAGGCGATAGGTAAGAGATTAGAGATAGAGATCTCCCCCGTTAAATAGCGTAAGTGCAACTAGAAACAAAATCAGAGGATCCAAAGAAGAGAAAAATGACAACACAAAGGGAACAAGTAGTAGGCTGTAGTAAAACACTCAAGGAACGTTGTGAGCAGAAGGATTACTGGAATTCGAAGTGAGATACGAAAGTAATTCAGAGCAAACTTTCTATTAGCTTGATGTTGAAGTTTGTAGTTTATTTAAAAATTTAAACAAAATTGGATTTGTATGTCGTCGGGTCTTTTAAGTAAATATTATCCTATTTTTTCAAAAAAACATAAATATTCTACTTCTTTTTTTAAAATTTATTTATTTATTTTTACCCTTTTCCTTTGTTCTATTCAAAGAAAAATATAAAAAATTATTTTAAAAAATAATTATTAAAATAAAAAATTATTAATTCAAAATGATTTTAAAAAAAAGGAAAATTAATAATGAAAAAATGTTTAAAATTGAAGAATTATTAAATAAATAAAATTCATAAATAATATTGAATACTTATTAAACAAATAAGATTTAAAAATTTTGTATTTTAAAAAATAATTATTAAAATATTAAATGAAAATAATTTTCAAAAATTGTAAAAAATAATACTATCTGCGACGTTTTTGTATAAACGTTACAGAAAGTAACATTTCATGATATCTTAAAAACTTCGCAAAATGTGAAAAAACGTTGCAGAATATAACTTTCGTAATTTTCCAAAAAACGTTGCAAAAAGACTAATCTTTTAGTGACATTTTTAAAAATGTCGTGGAATGCCCGTATTTTTCATGACGTTTTATGGGAAACATTGTAGAATCCTTTTACCTACATCACATTTGGTGACGTTTTTTGTGACGTTTCTTAAAACGTCGCAAATTGTATTATGTGACGTTTTTTGATATTTTGAGACGTTTTTTAAACATTACAAATTATGTTATTTTCTTCTAGTGCCATTACTAAGGTTGGTTGGTCGAATTCCCTACATTTATAAAGTTTAAACAGCAAAAATTCAATTGGACAGTCTGAAATATATTAGAGCACCACTGGAAAATTAAGTATTCTTAATTAACGCACAATCAATTTTTAAAATATTTACTAATAAGTTGACGCTCCACTCTTGCACTTTTAAATTTCCCTAATTGCATGCAACAATTAGTAAAATGTAATATTCAACGTAATCCTATAAACTTTAGCAGGAAAACAGGCGACAACAAGAGCGTAAAACTCACTATCTAACCAGTTTACGAGACAAGTTATTATACTTTGTCAATTACGACTACTACGATAATACCTCTTTCAATATGTATATCACCAGTATTCCATATTTTTAGTGCTATCATGCAGGCAACAGTTGCGGGAAGAGACTCAAGAGTTGGCAGGCCATGGGAATCACATTCTCCCCAAAACCCGGCTTCTGTCTGATTGTTGAGCACCCAATCCAAGCAATTCTTGAACATGGGTCGAAGTGGTTCGTCGGTTGATGGAACCATGGCCACAAATGCAGTGTCGTAGGCAGAAGGAGCAATGAACGATTGTGAATTGATGTCTCTGCAGATCTCTTCCTTGATCTTTTCAACTAAAGCTTGAATGGAATGGTGTGAGGATTCGAATTCCATTACAAGTGCTTGATCAGAGAAAAA
>JAJMLV010000229.1:10246208-10265011 GCA_027123465.1 Erythroxylum coca | reverse complement strand
CCTGCTCTTCTGATCATTTCTAAATCTAATGTTTGGACCTTAGTGTTTGGATGATTGCATTACGTATTAGTTTCAACACTGTTAACAAGAAGTCCCCTTATTTTGATCTCAGTATTAATTGTATGTTTTTACAGAGCATATGCTATTCATGGGAAGTATTGGTTTTCCTGATGAAAATGAGGTTTGTCTATCATCTTCTTATCCTTACAATTTTTTTGGAAAATGGATCAGAAGAGAATACAATGTGGAGGAATGACATGTGTCTTTTTCTTCCCTTTAAAAGAAACTAGAAGGACAAATTAATACAGTCTGTTAAACGGTTGATGCTTGAACCAAATAAGAATTAGACATATCCTTTTGGAAATGACAGCTTAGATTACTGGTGATTTGAGAAGCAAAGTGGCAGTCTTATTGAGTCACAAAAAGACCACCAAGCTTCGATACTTTTCTCAGTGGTTTGTGGAGAAACCATATGGAGGAAACATGTGTGCATTTTCATATGTTGTATGAAGAAAAGTGAGCAAAGTATGCGGTGAAATAAACTTATGTGAATAGTCTATAACACATGAATGTTGCAGCTAATTTTCTTGTTGTAAAAAATGTAAAAGAAAGGGCTACAAGTTTGACTCTTTGCACTTGCTAGTATGATAGTTATTTGTCCAAGCATGGAGGATCATCAAATGCGTACACTGAGACTGAGCATACCTGCTACCATTTTGAAGTCAAACCCGAGTTTCTTAAGGGTGCCTTGAAAAGGTGATTTAATAAACAGATTGATAAAATTTTGATAATCAATCTTTGGTCCTCTCTTTACTCTTGCATATACCTTGAGTGTTCTGATCATTCTTATCTCAATGGTTGACTGCTAAATTGGTCTTCTATAATACTATTCACATTTGATGTTTGAAGATGTTACTATCTGTTTCATTTTTCCTGACAAAGCATGATGTAGAACTCTTGTTGCTAGGTCGCTTCTTCATGTGGGTAGAAATGATTTCGTTCTGAATTTCCATGTATATTTTTATCAAACTTCAGGTATATATTTGGGATCAAAAATGAATCTTAATGTGTATATGAATGTAGATGTCTGCTTATTTCTTTAAGATCTTGAGTAATGCAATAAATGACTAACATTTAATTTCATGTCTGCTGCTTTTGTACTTTAATGTGCATAGGATAACCCAATGTTGCCTCTTAGCTGTCTTATGAATAATCCTGTCTCTAAGCATTACGGTTAGATTTTGATTATAGGCTGTCTTGCTTTTTCAGATTTTCTCAGTTTTTTATTTCACCTCTGGTGAAAATGGAGGCCATGGAAAGGGAAATACTTGCTGTTGATTCTGGTATATAACACATTTCTGTTTTTCTATTTTCTTTGTAAAAGTTGACCATCTTTTTGTTTGCTTTATATGCTCATCATGTTACTGGATATTATTCGTTGCCTGAGGATGAACATGTGAATCAAAATGATTACAGAATTTAGTCAGGTTTTGCAAAATGATGCTTGTCGCCTTCAACAACTTCAATGCCATACATCTGTGCCTGGTCATCCATTTCAGAGATTCTTTTGGGGTAGGTTGCTCTAACTGTGCTTCCTTTTGGTGTTTGTCTATTGCTATATATGGATTTCAGTGATACTCTTGGTTTTACTGAAGGCAGCAAGAAGAGTCTTGCTGATGCTTTGGAGAAAGGGATAAACTTGCGTGATCAGATTCTTAAATTGTATAGACATTACTACCACGGAGGTTTGATGAAACTTGTTGTCATTGGAGGAGGTAAAGCTTTCTTTAACTGATTGTAGTTTACTGTATGTGATGAACTCTCTTGGCAAGCTTGGAGGAGAGAATGACTGAGTGAAAAGAAAGACAATATATATGAAATGAATACATAATCTTTGGAAGAGTTACCGTTGGATGATATATATGAATAAAAGAAATATCAAACTGGTAACTAAAATTCACAAAATTAGAAGTCTGGGTTGTTGGGCTGCTGGAAATTTAGATTTCAACTCAAATTTTAGTAGAAGTTGTTTGAGACTTCAGAACTGGGTTGCTGGAAACTTAGGCTGCATGCTGGAAATTTCATGGAGGAACTGAACAATGAAGACTTTTAGGAATCACTCCTAAGATAGAATACTAGGAATTACTCTTAGGATCTAAGAATCATTCTTGGAAGAAAGCATCACCAAACCTTCTAGTTGACTAGCTAAAGTTTGTAGAAAAAGTTTAGGCTTATGTAGATAGAAAAATTATTGGAATCATAACTTTAATGGAATAGGAAAACTCACTAAACTTCCAAAATAAGAATAGGGTTCTATAAGGATTTATGTTATTCTTTAATAGATTTAAACCCTAAACTAATAAGAAGTTAAGAACAAATAAAATAGAAACATTTTCCTTTCTAATAAGAAAAATTAAACTAATAACTCTTTTTTATTTTGCATCATTCTCCCCAGATTGATTAGAGTCGACCTCAACGTCTAAATGTTGTTATTCATGATCTTTGCCCCATCAATGTACTCATATTTTGGAACCTTAATGGCCTCGAAATATTCTTCATCATCCTATGGTGCCTCTTCAATTGAGTAAAATATAAGATCATACTCAAATTCAGTCCTGAATTTCTTTCCCAACTTCAAATGCCATGCTTGTCCCTTCACATCCTTTGCTATTTTGTCTTTTATTTCTTTAAGAAACTTTGTCTCTCTAGTGGTCGATTTGAGCTTTCTAATCTCTCACCCTAGAAATTCTACTCCTCTATCTGCATTGTAAACTCATTGTTGCCTTTCGAAGGAACTTGTAATAATAATGAACTACGTCAGGAGCCTGAATGATAATGGAAACTTCAGTGTGCTTCTGTAATGTAAATGCATTGCGAACAATCATTACCCTTGAACCTGTGTGGAACTTAATTCCAGATAAGCTTTCATGGCCAAGTAGAGCCTGAAATTCTTCTCAATCCTCAATGCTGCGCCTTCAAACCTTAATTATTCAAATAACTTGCAGCCCGTATCCCCACTTATAAAAGATTGCAACAGTGTTGTAGCATGGTTAAACGTGACAATTCCCTTACGAGCTATATGTATGAATTTGATGCTGAAATATTCTCGCTGAATTTCCAGGTACTTTTGTTCTTTTCAATTCCAACTTAGACATCTGACCTGCTCTCAACAAAAGCTTTGTTCGTGTATTTGGTTTTCATAAATTACCTGTAATAACTCTTTTTGAACTAAAAACCTAGGCATATGTTGTCATTGCTCTACAAAAATTTTGATTTTATAAAAATAGTCATAGCTCCTCTTTTATCCATATGTTGTGTCCACTACAACAGGATCTCCATTAATCTGGTTTCACACCAAGAAGTTTTAAGCCAACAAGTGTCGGACCCTTAGTAATTACTGCTTAATCTATTAAGCTCCCAATTCTGCTATTTCAGCACGCTGTTATAGTGTCTCATTTTTGACTTTCAGGTGCTTCAAATTGCTTTTCAATTGTTCAGTCTTGCTATTTAGATGTTTTTGCATATTGTTTTGATTCTTCAGATTTAGGATTTGGGTTACCACCAAAATGATCCACTAACTCTTGCCTTTCTTCATCTTCAATGATCTGATCAGCTCCTATTGCCAAATGCTTAATGTTGTCAAATTCCTAAGCATCTTCTAAATCTTGGTCAGAAGATTTTGCTTGAGCAGTTGAATGAGGGTTGCCAATATCTTCACCACCCAAAACAAGCACTTTTGTAGAGGCGGTATTTGTTAAATTTGAGGAATCAAAATCAGAATATGATTTCCCCACAAGGTTTTCCCCTTGTTCTGTGTGTTGTTGATTTATGTCAGCCCTTCATATTGCTTATTAGCTCCTTCCCATTTCTACCAAGTATAGCTGGCAGAATTTGAAGTAGAAATTTGTATTCATATTTGACTAATAGACATACATTAGCTCATATACAATAACCCTAGTACAAAATAGGAAATAAATTTAAACAAATTTGTTAGATCCCATGATTTGTGGGATACTTTATCCTAATTTCATGGACATAATTAGTACCAGATTTTATAGATATAATCATACATATTACGTCTTTCCACACTGCCCCTCAAGCTGTTGAATAGGTATTAACCATTCCCAGCTTGGACACAATGCTTTGAAACGTTGGATTGCTTAACCCTTTGGTAAGTAGGTCTGCATGTTGACTTTGTGTAGATACGTAAGGTGTACAAATCAACCCACTCTCCAATTTCTCCTTGATAAAGTGTCTGTCAACTTCGATGCGCTTTGTTCTATCATGTTGTATTGGGTTGTGAGCTATATTGATGGTAGACTTGTTGCCACAGTAGAGTCTCATTGGGCCATCCCATTTGATCTTCAAATCTTCCAGAATAATCTTCAACCAAAGTAGTTATCAAATAGCCTTACTCAACTTTGGAGAACAATTCATCATTGAGACGGACGCGTCAGGGACAGGGATTGGGGCCTTCTTAATGCAAAAGGGTAGGTTGTCGGCCTATTTTAGCCAAGCAATTGAGGGGTGAGCAAGGTTGAAGTTGGTTTGTAAATGCAAGCTCATAGCTATAGTTTTTGCTAAACATAAATGGCATCACTACTTGTTGGGAAGGAGATTTATAATTCGGACAAATCAAACGAGTCTAAAACACCTTGTGGAATAACGGTTAATAACAGAGTAGCATCTGAAGTAGATCCCTAAGTTACTGGGATTTGAGTATAAACTAGGGGGTGAGAATAAAGCAGCAAATGCATTGTCTAGAGTATCCATTCTTCTGAACTCATCAACGTGGCACAATGCTTTGATGTAGATGAGTTGATGCGTGAGGTGGACCAGGATCCTGAATTAGCAATCATTAAGAAGCTTATAAGGAAGGATTCAAACTAGAAGCTAAGATGGAGTTTAGTCCATAACCAGCTACATTACAACAACTGCTCGGTAATCTCTAATTCCTCTCCATTGTTACCAGAGATTTTGTTAGAATTTCACAGTAGCTCAGTAGGGGAACATTTTGGGCTTTTAAAAACATACAAGTAGGTCATGGTTGAGCTTTATTAGCTAGGAATGAAAGTAGATATCTAAAAGTTCGTACAGAACTATGAAATGTGCCAACAAAATAAGAGATTATTCTTATCAACTGCGAGGCCGCTCCAACCCCTGTCTATACTGGAGCAAGTGTGGGAAGATGTATCGACGGATTTTATCAAGGGCTTGCCAAAGTCAGCTGGTGTACTGTCATCTTAGTTGTAGTGGATAGGTTCAGTAAATATGCCCACTTCGTCACCTTAAAAGCATCTGTTTTCTACTTTGAATGTGGTTGACGCCTTTGTGGAAAACATCATTAAACTCCATGGGTTTTCGAGGTCCATTCTTTCAAATTAGGATAAGGTCTTTATGAGTGCTTTCTGGGCAAATTATTCAGGCGAAAACAAACCAAATTACACCGTAGCACAACCTACCATCCTCAAATGAATGTCCAAACCAAGTCATTAACAAGTTCCATGAGAATTATTTATGTTGCTTTGTGCTCATCCAACTGAGAACTTGGAGCCAATGGTTACCTTGTTATGAATATTGATATAACACAACCTTCCACACTTCTACTAAGCTCACCCCTTTCAAGGTGGCTTATGGTCAGACTTGCCTCCCTTGTTGCAGTACTCGCAATCTAGTACCTTTAACTCTATGGTGGAGGAGCATTTAAAGGTTCGAGACATTATGTTTAAGGAGATGAGATAACAATTAGGTTTAGCTTAGACATATATGAAGAAACATGCAAGCCAACGTCATTGAGATGTAAATTTTTCAGGTTGGGAACCTGGTGTACTTGAAGATTTGCCCCTACCGAAGCAAGTCATTAGCTCGAAGGATGCGAGAAACTATCTCTTCGCTACTTTGATCCCTATCCTATTATTCAAAAAATCGAATCTGTAGCCTACAAACTTAAACTCCCTAGTTCAGCTCTCATTCATCCCGTCTTACAAGATGATTTAGAGTGAAGGGTAGAGCCCGAGTCCATCTTGGACATGCATGTCGGAGGAAATCCAAATGTTGTAGCTGAAGTGTTGGTTAAATGGAAGGATCTTCCAGAATTTGAAGCATCGAGGGAGCCCTATGATACAATCGCCCAACAATTTCCCACTTTCCACCTTAAGGATATGGTGAAACTCATAGGGGGCAGTATTGTTAAACTTTTGATCTGTATACAGTGTAAAAGGAAAAAGAAGGAACTGACAGTTGGCATTACTACAAGCTTTGTTTTTCTGTTAGAATGCTAGTACCATATAGATGAGTGAGGTGGCAAAGTTGTTAGGATTTTCTGTCAAGGGTATTGGGTATAATATGGGGCATGAGTGAGGTAGGAGGGGGCATTGGGTAATTTGTCATGTTGTGTGTGTGGGAGAGTTGGTTACCTCTCAAATATGGCCTTTAGTCACCCGATATTGTCTTTCCATATCAATAAAATCCTAAATACTAGCATTTTGACTTGGGTTCATCTACTTATTTCTCTATTTCCTCTTCTACTGACATCTATTTGCAGAAAATTTGTATCACCACCGCAATTCAGTACTTGAGAAAACTCTCTCGGAATATTCTAAACTGAAAAGAATAATTTAATGGAAACTTTATGGTAGAAACACAATCAATGTTAAATGGAGTCGTGAATAAAATAAAAGAAAGGATCATATTACTAGAATTTTAGTAGGGGAAACAACCAATGGGTAGTTTTAGGAATCACTCTTAAGATAAGAAACTATAAATTACTCCTAGGGTTTAAAATTCACTCTTAGAAGAAAGCATCATACATGCTAATTGAAAACTCAAAGTTGTAGGAAAAATTCAGACTTCTTTTTATTGAAAGGTTGATATATATATATATATATATAGAAAATTATTGGAACCTTAATCCTAATGGAATAGGAAAAACCACTAATTTTGTAAAATATGAATAGATTTGGATTTTATAAGGATTCTTCTTCCTTCGTAATATACTTAAACCCTAAACTAATAAGAACAAAATATGATATAAATATTTTTCTTTTTAGTAAGGAAAAGTGAACTGATGACTTTTTTATTTTGCGTCAATTACTATCATGGATGTACTGCTGCTAGTGCAGTTAATTGAATTCTTGTGATGAAGGTTAAATGGGCTGATGATTGCCTAACTGCCAAATAGATGAGGGATCCTGTAGGGAATGGGGCTTGATAGTTTTTGTGAATTGGTATTAGAAATGTAGAGTTTGTGAGATATACATATCCGTTCTTCCAAACATACTAGTGCCATTCAGTAGTTGGGACAACTCTCTCTGAGTATTCTAAATTGAAATGAATAATTTAATGGAAATCTTATTGTAGAAACACTATTAGTGCTACATGGAATCTAGTCCTTAATAAAATAAATGAAAGGATTACTAGGTTGAACTATATGAAAGGATTATGGCTCCCAAAGTATGTTTTCTCCTTTGATTTTCAATCACAGTCATTTTTTGGTGCCACTCAGTTTAATTGAAGCTGAACTCTTTGTTCTTCACGTAGCTTTAAAATGCTTTTATGTTGATGAACATATTTATGCAATGCAGAGCCTCTTGACATCCTTGAGGGCTGGGTTACAGAATTGTTTTGCAATGTGAAGAAAAGTTCTCAAGCAAAGCCGAAGTTTCAGGTTGAAGGTCCTATCTGGAAAGCTGGCAAACTTTATCGATTGAAAGCAGTTAAGGAAGTTCATATGCTTGACTTGACATGGGCACTGCCTTGTCTTCGCCAGCACTATCTGAAGAAACCTGAAGATTATCTAGCACATCTTCTTGGGCATGGTAAGACATAGTATTTCAACTTCTATTAAATCCTCTCAGTTTAGCTAATGAACCCTAATAAATCCATTGTGTGAGTTATTACACAGCTATGTTTGCATATAAGTTAAGAGCTACATCATTTTCCTTTCTAACACCAAGAGTTATGATATTCATTCAAAATAGAGGAAATGAAATAGAATCCCGTATGCAAGCAGATAGTGTTGTTTCTCAGAGGATTGTTAAATTTCTTTCTGCCCTACCACATGGCATGGTAAGATATAGTATTCCAACTTCTGTCAATGCTCGCAGTTTGATGAATGAACTAAGTAAACAGAGGAAACCATGAAAAGAGAATCTCATATGCAAGTAAATAGCAGTGTTTCTCACAGGATTGTTAATGATGGTAGGACGGAAAGAGTACTTTGAAGCTTTGTTCTTGTTTTTGTTAGCTACTCTAGATTGATGAAGTACTTTTTCATATCACTTTTATCCTTCATGTTTATCTACTATGTCACATATGGATGGACTCCCATACATCTGTCCTTTCTATCAAGTTTGAATCTGTAAATACAATTTACACTTTGCAGAGGGCAAGGGAAGCTTGCATTCCTTCCTCAAAGCTAGAGGGTGGGCAACTTCCTTGTCTGCTGGGGTTGGAGATGAAGGAATGCATCGATCTTCTATAGCGTACATCTTTGGCATTTCCATTCGCCTCACTGACTCTGGCTTGGAAAAGGTATAACATTTATCACCCGCTCTGCACCTTTTTCATATACAGGACATACACTTGTTGATTTTGTGAGCATGTTTTGTGCTGCTATAGCACATTTCTTAAAGACCAATTCTGACCAAGATTAGCAATCTTGGAGGAAATTAATTAGCTCTACTATTGGTCTGGTCTATTGTTTCATTGATCATAGCAATTTCCTTTTATTGCCTTTTTCTCTGCACTTCACTATCTTGTCTAATATTGCGATTTTATTTATGTCTATCCTTATATGTTACTTGTTTTCATCATTTTACTTTCATATGATCGATAAAGTTCAATTTTCTTGTCATCACCCTGCAGCTACTAAAGCCACGCACTTATCTAGTTTTAGCAACTACTTTTTCATTGTTGCATTGACTTTGTGAAACCATCAATTTGTTTTTAGCAAGATTTGTCCAAGTCCTGGTTTTATAAAAAATTTCCCTAATCCATGATGACGCTTTTATGCAGATTTTCAACATCATTGGTTTTGTTTATCAATATTTGAAACTCTTAAGGCAAGTTGGTCCACAAGAATGGATATTTAAGGAACTACAGGATATTAACAACATGGAATTCAGATTTGCAGAGAAGCAACCGCAGGATGATTATGCTGCAGAGCTTTCAGGTTGGCATTGTAAATTTTTCCCCTTCTGCTAGTTTTTATGGTGTTTTGAAAATCATTAGTTTAGTGCTTCCTTTTCTAATATTGAGAGCTAACCTTGACAATCTCTCTGTTTGGAGTCAATCTTTTCTTCATTGCTTCTTTAGAATTTTCTACATTTCAAAATGCAAGTGTTCGCAGCTTAGTTGATGAATAGATTATATGGATACATTCAATGGCTTTGAGACTCTTACTAATTCTTTGTTGCAGAGAATTTGCTTGTTTATCCGGCAGAACATGTGATATATGGAGATTACTTGTACAAGATCTGGGATGTGGATCTCTTGAAAGATATTCTTGATTGCTTCAAACCAGAAAACATGAGGGTTGATGTGCTGTCAAAGTTTTTTACACATTCACAAGGTAATATTATTCTATTTTCAATTTTATCTTCTTTTTATTTTCATATGGACTTCTTATTTGAGCATCATTAAGTGACTTTATTATGTTCTTCTGTTGTCACATAAAAGTAATAACTGAACTAATTTACATATTGTTTGGCAGATGTAAATTATTGCTGAATCAAGTGATCACTTTTTTCCATCTTTTTCATGGTTCCACAAGGACATTCTTGATAAATAAGATGGCATTCAAACTTAGCTATAGTAACTTTTAATCAAAGGAGAATTCAACTTTACATAAATTTCTGGGTTTTGACTCATTTCTCTCTCAAGTGTATTTCAGGTGATCAGTATGAGCCTTGGTTTGGGTCACGGTACACTGAGGAGTGTATTCCTCTTCATTTGATAGAACTATGGAGAGATCCGCAAGAAATTGACGTTTCATTACATCTGCCTTTGAAAAATGAGTTTATTCCCTGTGATTTCTCTATTCATGCTGACAAAAAAGACATTGATCCTCCTAAATGTATAGTTGATGAGCCATTAATAAAGTTATGGTACAAGCTTGATAACACTTTTAAACTTCCTCGTGCAAACACATATTTCCGGATAAACCTGAAAAGAGGTTACGAGAATGTCAAGAATTGTCTTCTTACTGAACTATTTGTTCACCTTCTTAAAGACGAGCTGAATGAGGTCATATATCAGGTAAGTTGCGTATCTTTCTTGCTGTAAAATTTTGTGTTTCTGTAATAATAGGGTAGCTTATTTATAATTTCCTGCTTTCTGATGGAGCAAGATGAAGACCTTCTTCTTCCAACATTTTTCTCATAACATGTATGTTTTTCTTTCAATGATTGATGGAGATACCAATCCTAAGCATATTTTATTCATGCCAAAGATCTTGCAAATGGATCAAGTTGCCAGACTCGTTTCTGAGCTTTACGTTTCATCCCATTTGTACCTGGTTAATGGTTACATCTGGTATTTTATATATTTTAATCTCATGCCCACAGGCTTCCGTTGCCAAGTTGGATACATCTGTAACTATTGTAAGTGATAAGCTAGAGCTGAAGATTTATGGTTTCAATGATAAGATCTCAGTTCTCTTGTCTAAGATTTTGGTGATTGCCAAGATGTTTCTGCCAAGCTACGATCGATTTGAGGTAGTTATAATGTTTGTCTCTTGTGTTACTGTTTTCTAAAACTCTTATTTGCATCTTAAATAATCAGCATTATATCTGTCTCAAGTTCAGTATTGTGCTTGTGGTTAGACTATTAATTAATTCTACGACCTGTCTGTTTTAAAACAACACTCCATGTAACAGGTTATTAAAGAGGAGATGATAAGAAATTTAAAGAATTCGAATATGAGGCCCTTGGATCATTCAGCTTACTTGAGAATTCAAGTTCTGTGCAAGAGTTTCTATGATGTAGAGGAGAAACTACATGTTCTAAGTGACTTGTCACTCAATGATTTAAAGGCATTCATTCCCATACTTCGTTCCCAGGTATATTGCATGTCATGGAAATTGTATTTGTTCTTTGGAGCAGAAATTCACTTCATTACACAATTTGTATAGCTCTTTATTGAAGGTCTTTGCCATGGCAATCTGTTGGAAGATGAAGCCTTCAACATATCAAATTTATTGAAAAACAATCTATCTGCTCAACCACTCCCATTGAATATGAGGCACGAAGAGCAGGTGATATGTCTTCCCTATGGTGCGAACCTAGTCAGAGATGTCAAAGTGAAAAATAAGTGTGAAACAAACTCTGTGGTTGAGGTATCTGAAAATTAATCAAGTTTTTTGGGTACTCGTGTAAAATATACAGACCGTTTGTGTTGCTTATTTGGTTGACAAGGGTTTGCTTTCCCCACTGTCCATTGTAGCTTTACTTCCAAGTTGAGCCAGAAGTGGGGATAGAATCAGTGCAATTGAAGGCCTTGATAGATCTTTTTGATGAAATTGTGGAAGAGCCACTTTTTAATGAGCTCAGGTGACTGCAAAATGCAAACTTTGGTTGGTTTTGTTTTGTGCTTCCTTGGTTAGGATGTGTGCTGCCTTTTTAGGAAAAGCATGTAATTGTTAACCAATATGAATCATGCTTTTTAGGTTTAGGCCTGGTATTACCCTTGTTCTGGGCCCATCGATTGAATTTTTTTTCCTTCTCATGAGACTTATAATCAAAGGTCCTTTTAATGCATATGTTGGACAGGCACGAGGAATTTTGAGATGACCTAAAGATAGCAAATTTATGTCATACAATATTGCTTTACATGTCATGGACTTCTGATCTTTTGTCATTTCTTCAAATTCTTTGTTTTATTTTGGATTGCAGGACAAAGGAGCAACTTGGTTATGTTGTTGAATGTAGTCCAATGGTAACATATCGGGTCTATGGATTTTGTTTCTGTGTTCAATCTTCCGAGGACGACCCAGTTTCCCTACAAGAAAGAGTTGAAAATTTTATAAATAGAATTGAAGAGTTGTTGGTAAGCATCCAATTTTTCTGCTTCTAAATATTGCTGCATTTTGTATTCTTTATATTCATTGGTTTGTCATCTATACTCACCATGTTGTCACTAATAAATGATTATCTTGTTTGTTTGAATCAAATGATGGCTCAGATACTCAGCTGAATGGCTTGCACATTTTCAGTTGACTAGATACCCTGTTAATCACAAAAGGCACTTGTATGCTTGTTAAAACAATGATGAATTTGTATTCTTCCACAAAAAGAAAAAAAGAAACAATGATGAATTCGTTTGTATTGCTGACTTCCTGACCAGAGGAACTTGCTGCGTTTTGTGTTCTTTATATTCATTAATGATTGCTGCATTTCTTGTTCTTTATATTCATTGCTTTGTCATCTATACTCACCATGTTGTCACTAATAAATGATTATCGTGTTTTTTTGGATCAAAATATGGCTCATATACTCATCTGAATGGCTTGCACATTTTCAGTTGACGAGAAACCCTGTTAATCACAAAGGGCATTTGTATGCTTGTTAAAACAACGATGAATTTCCCTCAAAAAAAAAAAAACAACGATGAATTCGTTTATATTGTCGACTTGCTGACCAGATGAGCTTGTTGCATACATCTATACTTTAAATTTAGAGAGGCATTACTAACAAATTTAACTTATTTACACAGATTCTAATGGTAATATTGCTGATATTTGTGCCTAAAGTATTTGTTTGTGTTTCAGAAGGGTCTTGATGATACATCCTTCGAGGACTACAGGGGTGGGTTAGAAGCTAAGCTACTTGAGAAAGATCCTTCCCTTCAATATGAAACAAATCGGCTCTGGAATCAGATAACTGATAAAAGGTATCTTGTAGTGGACCAAACCAGTTGGTCAGATTGCAACCACCTGGCCATTCTCTGCGATAGCTAATAGAGAAATGCACTATATTGCTACGTTATTCTACTATCATGTTGCATCTTTTCTTTTCTGTGCCATACCCTAATAGATTATAAATGAAGATAAGAATTCCAAAGTTCACATGATCTTTTAGCGCATTGTTACTTGACATCAAGTTGTGATGATGCTTCACAATCTCTTGAATCAAATCAAGTGTCTATTTAAGCTTTTAATGCATTTCTTGATTGCAAATTCCCATACAAGGGACCTATAAAATGTGTCACTAATGGCTACATCAGTGGTACGTTTACTGTGCTTTTTCTAATTGTAAACCAAGATTGCTCTTCATCTTTTCAGATATATGTTTGACTTCTCAGAGAAAGAAGCGGAAGAGTTGAAAAGCATTAGAAAAGAGGATGTTATCAACTGGTATAAGACATATCTGCAGCAATCATCTCCCAAGTGCAGGAGGCTCTGTGTTAGGGTGTGGGGTTGCAATTTTGAGTTGAAAGAAACTGAAACGCGTGCAGTGTATGAACAGGCCATCAAAGATCTAAGAGCCTTCAAGGTATCATCCAAGTATTATCCCAGCCTCTGCTAAATCTGTTTGCATCAACTGGTTGAATGCTTCACACAATTCCAAGTTACTCTTTTGCACCCATTGAATGCATCAGTTTCAGCGGCAGGATGAAAATCGCAGGCATTAATAATGAATAGGAGATGAAAAGGGAAAACATTAATACAAAGGAAAATTCATTCTTTTTGTTTTCACGTAAATGTTTAAAGGGCTGAGAGCTAGAGGTGAGCAGAATATGGTATTAAAATGCAACTACTTCATGTAGCATTACATATAAATCATAAATTTGATGTTACGAGTTTTTATAGGTCTCCGAAAGGACCGCCTGATTTTCAGAAATGTAATTGATTACCATCAAAAATTGTGTCCGGAGGACATGTAATATTTCATTTAGTTTTTTTTGTTTTTGGTAAAGTAATATTTCATTTAGTTAGAAAGCATCTTTCGTGCTGATTCTTGTTGGGCTTTCAGTATTGGGCTGCGCCGGCACTAAAGGATGGGCACTTTCACTGCAACTTGTACATTTTTATTTGATTAGTTTCTATTGGCAACGGTGTCTATAGCGATGGGGCTAGGCGCAGCCTGATTTTTTGGTCCCAAACAACGCGTGCTCATTGCAAAAAAATTTCATTCATTTTTTACAAATTGAAACTTTAAGGTATATTTGAAAAAAGATAATGAAAGCACATGAGCACTAACCTAACCACAGATACTTGAAAGTGATTTCAACATTATAAAGATTGAGTAAATCATGCAGAAAATTATCAAATAAGCAGATAATTCTGTGCTTTTTGAAGATTGAAGTTATATGATTGTTCATTCATATATTACACAATGACCCATGTTGACTGGTGTAATTGAACTTGTATTTATTTTAGAGTTTGTCCTGTCCTTTCTGGTATTTATTTTAGGTGTATAATAAAGCAGATGCCGTCAGGCTCATGATAAGCACTTGCATGATTTTATTTTCTTCGTGTTCTGCTCTGGCTATGCTCATGGTAAGGGGAATTTCCCCGAGATCCAGACCAATTTAAAGATCCCTTCTTTCTGTCTTTTTCCTCATTCTGTTTTGCCGTGGAAAATAAAAAGAAGAAGAAAAAACCTCAGGTATGATTACATACAATCTCGCTTCTACTACAAAATGATTAATTAAAGCCTTACCGAAAGGAGTGTGAAGAAAACCTCTGATAACCCCGCAAATACTTACCTTTGTGATAAAAATTAACGCAATTTTGCACTTTGTTGTAATATCTTTTTTAATGTTTTGATAAATAAACTCATTCAATTAAATATTGTATATTGCCCCCGACAGTATGATTAGATCCTTTTGAAGCTCAGTATAACTAGAACACGTTTATGCTCTTTAATTAAAGAAATGTCCATTAGGTGATCATTGATCAATTTGAAGGAACTGAGCATCATCAAGATTAGAATGCGTACAATTCCCCAACCGTCCCAAGCCTGTGGGGTTTAAATTTCAACTTACAGATGGAAAATCACCACGTTTAGCTGAACCCGTCCATCAAACAAGTTTCCATTAAAGATGTTGCACATGGTGGGGTTAGCCGAGTTGTTACTCTTACCGCTACGCAAGCTCAGGTGGGTCCATTAAGGCTTCCTCTTTGTCACCGTGTTTCCGCTTTGTCCTACCTCAAATCTGAAAAAAGATGGCATTCTTTCAATATCTTAATCTGATGACATATCTATTGCACTCCCTTATGATACAGGTGGGCCTAATAACAGATCCTTCGTGACGGCATCCTTTCAATAATCTAGACCAGACCCTATGAACATGAAGAAACAGGACACACCATGCCATGCATCTCACCACCATCAGAACCTTACATAAGCCCTGCAATGCATCCTCTTGTTTGTGGATACAATTAATTCCACGAGTTTCCTGAGACTGCCTTTTCGGTCCTTTTGTTTTGTTCCCCAGCTCCGTTCCTTACCCTACACTTGCAAAAAACGTTACTTTAAAGTACAACAGAAGTTAATCTTGTTCAATGGCTGAAAGGTTTCGTGCTTTGATGTTATCTGTTCTGTTGGCATTACTTGGTTTGGTCGCCTAAGAGCCAAGTCTTTTTCTTTGTTCTTGTTCCTGTTTTATATGCTGGTCTTGATCAAAGCACATCCCGTTTATTTAAGATGTCGGAGTCATATGTTATTGGGGCTTCAGAGCCAAATCTATTCCTATATATTACAACTAAAAATGTGGACATGTGCTTGGGAAAATACCTGTACTGTACGCGTGAGGAAGTTTCACATGTGGTCTGGATGGTAGAGGACATAGCCCATTGGTGTTTTTCCATGGCACTAAGCAAACTAAAACTGGTGCACCTACCATCAGAACCTGAAAAACTCTCATAAATGTTATACACATGGGTCGATATATGCTGTCTGGAAAGTAATCTGATGAAAAAACATGAAATTAGTTTGTTAATAGACAACTCGTTGAAAATTTCTGATGTTAGATGTTAATTTGTGAATGGTGTTAAAAGACAAAATGAGTTCCTGTGCTGAGCTAGCCATTGAACATTTGTTCTTCCAAAAGAGAGCGTTTTGTCGACAAAAACAAATAGCTAGAAGAAAACTCAGTTGCGTCCAACTTTATGCAAGTAATTCAACGATTATCAGGAACGTATAAACTAATTGTTCACTCAGGAGAGGTGCATGGAAGCTCAAGCTCTTGATGATGAGAATGATGATCCTTCCCTCCATCCTTTGAAATGTTTTGGTATTCTAGAGATTATTTTATTAAGTGCAAAGAAATGAAGCTGTGAAAAAATACAGAGATTATTCTCTTCTGAATAATGAATACAGGGTAGTTAATTATATAACTATTACATAACTAGCAATCAGGGAATCTCCTTGTTAACAGAGACCCAACAAACTTATAGCAAAACTCTCCCAGAATTTGGAGATCAATGTCCAGAAAATTCAGTTCAATAAAAGAATAAATACAAGCTGAAGTTCCTCTCTGCTATCGCTGTATTGTTGCGTTGATAATACATAACATATTTGGTCGTTCATCCTATATACCAAGTAAATCTACACAAAATGCCAATATAAAGAAGATCCTCTCAGAACAACACTATGTTCTTAATTCTTGGTAACAGTTGGACAAGAATCCTGAAGTTGCAGGAAAGAGAACAAAATATTTCATTTAAGCCAAAAATTGAAAAGGGTAGGAACAATGGGTTTGAATGATGTTCTCCAACCTCCATCGTGGTTTCAGCAACAAACTAGGTACAAGACCATATGTTTTGTACATCCCCGCAAGTCATTTTTTATCTTTTCGGGATACATTACAAACATCAAACTTTGTAGATATAGAAACCAATATTAAATTCCATCATATGGGTTAATGCTTCCAAAGTTGAAGAACGGATACATTGAATAATACTTATAAAAAGAAGACATTACACGCAATAAAAGCCGGAGCTTTGCATGTGCTCCTAACATGGTAGGACCGACATGAAGTTGCCTACTCCTAGTAACGTATGTGTTAAATGCATGCGTTACGTTTAACGCATACGTAGTTTGCGTTTCATGCCTCATAAGGGCACAGTGGCGTGGACAATAAAGGAGCAAGGTTTATTTGTTCTATGCAACAACAATGTAAGGTGGCAGTGAGGGTTGCGTTTAACGTAGTGGACTGCGTTTAGCACAGATGATTAGAAAGGGAGCTATGGCATTGTGGACGTGAATAGTGTGCTGGAACAATAAACCCTGAAGGTTTATTTATCCCATCAAGTGAACAGTGAGAGGTGTGAAGAGAGGAGTAACGCAACTGAGGTTGGGCAGAAACAAAAGTTAGAGGTGTGAGTAGCATGGACCATCATCTTTAATTGTCCCACCGTGAATAGTGAAGAGTAGAGAGGAAGAGGGCAGTGAAGGAGAATTGAAGATGTTTCGATGGGGCTATAATATGGGGGCTGAAGCATTTTTTCAAGAAAGACCCATGAAGGGCTAGATGTCTTGACGCTAGTTCAGAGGCAACATCGACGTCGATGACTTGTTAAGTATTTTTTATTATTTATTGTTTCTTTATCTCATTAGAAATTGATTGTGTTATCCTATAGTTATTGATTTAGGTTTTGTGAACGGATAATCAGATTTTTATTATTATTTGGTTATTTGTGTATGAACTCACTGGGTATTGTGAGATGATTATTTTAATGCATTCATTGGATCGTTTAATTGCAAACTCATTGTTAGAATTTCGATATAATCCGTAATTGTTATATTGAAATTTATGTGTAGCAACTAATAATTATTAATAATTAGGGATAACATAACCTAGGTTAAATGATGGGTTGTATGTAGCTGTTTCCTTGATTAATCAGTTTTTCAAATTTGTAATACTACTACCAAATTAAATCTAGAGATCATATCCTAAGTTGTTCCGTGGTTAGGTTTAATTAACGATTGTATCTTAATTAAACAAAATTTAAGGAAAAATTCAGGTTAATTATTAACTCACGATTAATAGTTGTTTAGAGAGGTTTGAGAATAATAAATTAATGAAATATGTTTAATTAGGGTGTAGGCCGAGATTGAATTAAAGAACCGAGTCCCTACCGAATTCTCCATTTTTACCATTTTTTTGCATGTTCCATTTAATTTGGTTTTATTAGTTTAGTTTCATTTTATTTTCTTTTTCCAAAATCCAACATCACCCACCCACACCCCCTAAACACTAGTTAATTTCAATCTATAAACTTTACATACACTCTCTTTGAGATCGATTTAGACTTAGCACTGCTATAATAGTAATCTAATTATTTTATTTTGACTAACATTGCGACGTGCAGTTAGTAGGGGTATTGCCTTTTCATTTTCTCATTAGTTTCCTAAGTGGTAGAAAACGTATGCATTAAACGCTCATAAGGGCACAATGGCGCGGATAATAAAGGAGCAAGGTTTATTTGTCCCATCCAGCAACAGTGCAGGGTAGCAGTGAAGACTGCGTTTAGCACAGTGGACTACGTTAAACGCAGATGATTAGAACAGGGAGCTGCAACATTATGGGCATGAATAGTATTTTGGGACAACAAACCCTGAAGGTTTATTTGTCCCATCAAGTGAATAGTGAGAGGCGTGAAAAGAGGAGTAACGCAACTGAGGTTAGGCAGAAACAAAAGTTGGAGGTGTGAATAACATAGACCATCATCTTTAATTGTCCCATCATATGAATAGTGAAGAGTAAAGAGCAAGAGGGCAATGAAGGAGAACTGAAGGGGTATTCGGTGGGTTAAAATATGGGGTTGAAGTATTTTTTGGGAAAGACTCATGAAGGG
>JAJMLV010000229.1:10190513-10201494 GCA_027123465.1 Erythroxylum coca | reverse complement strand
GATCTGCATGATGAATGGACCGATCGGCCCACAGGTCGTCTTGATTGGGTCTGAGCCTGGAATGGCCGACCCGACCAGAGCTCAACCAAAAGAATAGAGAGGTCAACCAAAAGAACAGAGAGAATGATTCACTAGATTACTGAATATCGTTTGAAAATAATGTGCAATCAAGTTACAAAATATATACAACTTTTAGAGTCCTAAAGAACCTAAAGAACAATGTAAAGTGTACTACCAAAATAAGAAAATATACAAAATATATACATCAAATCACAATACTCCCTTTTAAGTTAGTGTGTGCATGTTGTGGATGCCCAACTTGCCCAACAACAAGAACCAGAATCGCTGACGTCTAAACGCCTTGGTGAAAATATCTACCGGTTGGTATTGTGATCGCACATGTGTTGTAACAATAGTGCCTGCTTATACTCGTTCCCCGATGAAATGACAATTAATCTCAATATGTTTGATGAGCTTGTGAAACATTGAGTTAGTTGCTATGTGTATGGCAAACTAACTGTCACATAAAAGATTAATGGGTTTAGAATGATCAATGCCCAAAGAAGCCAAAAAGGATTTTAAGAAAAGCAATTCGCTCGTAGCCACAACTATGACCCGATACTCAACTTCTACGGAGGAGCGAGATACTGGTCTTCCATGAAATGGGCGATTGACCTAGAGTCACAAAATAGCCTGTCATATAATGTCGAGTATTGTGACAACTCGCCCAATTATAGTCACAAAAGGCGTAAAGTTGCAAATAATTATTGGCACGAAGTAAAATCCCTTGTCCAAGACTCCGTTGAAGATAGTGAACAATCCGCATAGCCGCCTCTAAATGCTTTTTATGCAGGGCTTGTGTGAATTGAGATAATACATGGACAACATAAGAGATGCAGGTCTTGTGATGGTGAGATAAATAAGTTGACCCACAAGCTGGCAATAAGATGCATCATTTTCGACTAAATCACTGTATGCCAAGCCCAGGTAATGTCCCTCCTCCATCGAGGTGCCTACTAATCGACACCCTAGTAGTCCTGTCTAGAACAAAATATATAAGGCATATTTGTGCTGATAGAAAAAGAGTCCCTTGGATGATCGGGTCACTTTGCCATCCAGAAAGTACTTTAGGGCCCCCAAATCGTTGATATTGAAACAATTATGTAAATATGACTTGAAATCTAAATAAGCAATTCCATCGTTACCCATTAGGATGATATTATCCATATAAATGAGAAGGAAAAAAAACACATTGTCTTTACGGAAGGTGAATAGCGAGTAGTCCGCATAGGATTGAGTAAAGCCATACGTTCGAAGTGCATAACTTAACTTCATGAATTAGTTTCAAGACACTTAACGCAACCCATAGATGGATATACACAGTAGACAAAACTTGTTGTCATGATCAATCTTGAATCCAGGCGACAATCTTATGTAGACCTCCTCGTCTAAGTCCCCATGCAAAAAGGCATTATTGATGTCCATTTGGTGCAATTGCCATCCTCTCGTAACTGCAAAAGACAAGAAAACACGAACTGACACAAGCTTGACCATTTGAGTGAAAGTCTCGAAAATCTAAGCCTTCGATCTGTTTGAAGCCCTTTACCATTAAGCATGCCTTGTACCGCTCAATTGTGTCATCGAGCTTGTACTTAATTTTGTAGACCCATCTATAGTCCATGGCTCACTTTCCTAGAGGTAAAGTCTCCAATGTCCATGTTTGGTTTGCCTCAAGAGTTGCAATCTCATGTGCCATAACATTCCACCATTCTGAACTTTTCATCGCCCCGTAAAATTCTGAGGCTCAGTGTTTGAGCTAATCGTTGCCAAGAAAGCCTTATGACCTTGAGAGAAATTATCAAATGTCATATAATGAGTTAAGGGACAAGGAGTAACCGAGGAGTTTTTATGTAGTGGGGACTTTGTGGAGGGGGGCTTTGGTGCTTGATAGATTCTTATGAGCCTTAACGATTACCCTTAACCCTCAATAGATCGATTCTCATTATCATCCGAAACTAGAAGGGGACCATTAGGCTCGGTCTCCTTCTCAATCTCTCCCCTTATGCCTAATATGTTATTATCTTCTTTGAAGGCGTGGCAGGCATCCCTAAGGTACTCCTTTGTTGGCTTTTGTATTGGCGCAAACAAAAACATATCCTCATGAAAAGAGACATCACGAGATTAAAGCAGTCATAAAGTTTCCAAGCCTTCTTACCACGTGGATACCTAAGAAAAACACACCACCTACTTCAAGAAGCAACCTTATCTTTCTGTTTCGGAGCTTGATTTGCATAACATAAACATCCAAATATCCAAATATGGGGATAGGATAGTTTCACACTAAACAAAATATCATATGGTGACCTTACCCTTAATTTAGTAATAGGTGTGCGATTAATGAGATACCCGATAATCAGAATACACTCACCTCAAAAATAAATTAGTAAATTTGCTTACAAGCGCAACGCCCACGCTACCTCAAAGATGTTCCTATGTTTGTGTTCCACTCTCCAATTTTGCTGTGGCATTTCAACACAAATCGTCTCATGTATGATATCTTGTTTTCTATAAAAATCACGTATGAGGCCACAATTGAATTCTAATCCATTGTCACTTCATACACGCTTAACCATTCTTCCAAATTGAGTTTCAACAAGTCTACTAAATTTTATAAGATATTGACTCACTTCAATTTTTTCTTTGATTAAATAAACCAAAACTGAACAAATATGGTCATCAACAATAGTAAGAAAATAATGAGCACCATAACTTGACACCTTATGATAAGGCCCCTATAAATCACAATGAATTAGATTAAAACAACTTTCAATACTTTTATTACTCAACAGAAAAAAAGAACGTGTCTGCTTAGCTCTAAAGCATGCGTCACAAACATTATTATCTTTAGAACCTAATCTACCAACTTCAGGAATATAAGATAGGTGCTGACTTGCTTGATGTCCAAGATGCTAATGCCAAGTCGTGAACGAGTCCACTCTCTCCATCTTGAAGGCTAAATGAAACCTTGTGGACTTGAAATAGTAGACCCCTATTTGAAGCTCACCTACTTCAATTGGCATCATCGAGGTTTGGCCTTATATCACACAGAACTCATTAGTAAACAAAATTTTGACAATTTAACCCAAAAATTAACTGATTTATAGAAATCAAGTTGCAAGTCAGAGTAGGAAAATATAACACATAAGTCAAAATTATATCAATGTTCAACTTGACATGACCCTTCATTGTCGCAGTCATCTTTGTCTCGTTAGGCAAGATCACCAGTACAGGTGTTACCTCTCCAACATTGTGTATGAATCCTAAGTTTCTTGTCATGTGGTTGGATGCTTCGCTATCTAAAATCCATGTAAATTCACTAAATACCTCACTAGAAAGCTTTTCATAATTATCTTTCTCCAATAGCGTTAACAGCCTTTGGAATTGATCACTTGACAAACCTAGGATCCCACTACTACTTTCGACTTGCCTACTCGCAACATGAAAAGTCAAGGCCTGACTTTGATTACGTCTGATAGTAATGCTATCTTGGCCATGCTCATCCCGTCCTCGATCTCGCGGTTTCTACCAGGAAGGGTAGTCGACAACCTTAAAGCACTTTGAGACTTCATAGCCACTCTTGTCGCAATGATTGCACTTCTTGTCGGATTTCCCCTTTGTTTTGACGATCTATACCATTGTCCGAATTTGGGCTAGGCTGCAGTCTGAATTGCTAGAGCAACAATCTCGATCCGCTCTTCTTGGCCTCAAACAATGGTCCTATGTCGCTCCTCCTAAATGATTAACGCAAAAGCTTTGTTAATCGTGGGAAGATGGTCCATATTTAGAATTTGAAAATAGATAATACCAAACACAATGTCATCTAACCCCATCAGAAACTGGTGTAATTTTTCTTCCTTTAGCTCGCGAATAAATTTATGCATTGCTCCGCTCGTATAGTTCGAAACCTTCGTGTAGTTGCCCAATTTGTCCCACATTCCTTTCAATTTTGTTATAATAAGCCATGATCGTCATGCCTTGTTGTCTAAGTGAGGCAATTTCTCCCTTCAATTCGTGAATTCATGGAGCATGGCCAATTGAAAAAAGGTCTTGTAGATCGTTTCAAATTGTTTTGGTGGTCTCTTTATATGTAAGGCTTGACTGAATGGATTTGTCAATCAAATTGAAAATCCATGAAATTAACATTAAGTTGCATGCCTCCCAATTGCTCGCTTCAGTCAAATCAATTGTTGGTTTATTCAAGGTTCCATTAATAAACCCTAACTTGTTTTTTTGCTCTCAAAGCATGCACTATAGCCTTTTCCCACATATCAAAATTATCTTCATTCAACACACACATCATGATCATCACTCCAAGGTTGTCGGAAGGAGACAAGATAAACGGCGAAGACATGTCAACCACCATCTTTTCCACCATTGAATAAGGGAGGGGATACGACTTCTACAGAGATGAATAGTTAACGAGATTTTCGATTGAAGGAATGACGCCATAGTGATGATCGAGATTAGCAGTAGATAGAGAAAAGCTTTTTTAAGTCTACTCTTATACTATGAAAAAGAACAGAGATAACAACAAAAAGAACAGAGAGAACGATTCACTAGATTACTGAAAATCGTTTGAAAATAATGTACAACTAAGTTACAAAATATGTACAACTCTTAGAGTCCTAAAGAAGGTAAAGATACAACTCTTAGAGTCCTAAAAAATGTAAAGATCTATATAAAGTTTACTACCAAAATAAGAAGATACATAAATATACAAAATATATGCACCAAATCACAATATTAAACTAACAAATTATATCACTTTTCGCATCTAAAACAAATTATTTCATAAATATCACACATTTTTTCAAACTTCAAATTATATTAAGACTTTACAAGATTAAAGTAAAAAATAATTTATCTCAATGATTTATACAATAACATAAAAAATTATTATTATTATTATTAGTATTATTGAGATTTTGCGTTCCATCGTCAAGATCGATAATGAAGAGGTTGGGAAAGTTTAAACGAGGAGGCTCATGAAATTAACTAGTCCTACGTGGCTTTCTTTCCGTGGAATGGAAGGAGGGTAATCAATTGCAAGTGCGGGAGAACGTTCTCACTGGGCCAGTGGAGAACTTGTGAGGGACCCTTCAAATTTCACGGGATTCTCCTCGCTTGCTGTCATATACCTCGAATGTGTAAGCCAGTGGTCCTGACATGATTTGGAAACTCCTGACTCTAGCATCGTACAGGCTATAGGAAACTTGCAGTTTCAAACTAACATGCCGTACGAGTCTGTGCCTCAATATTCTATAGGCTCGCCCTTTCCGGACTAGCGTTGGATCTTCTGCGCAAAAACTTACGCTACCACACCAATATTTTCCATGTAGACATGTCACGGGCGTGAGGTCACAATATTGTTGCTGTTTCTTGTAGCAGCAATTTAGTGACAGAAGATAGACTGACGCTCACTCCAAACATATATAAAAAAAAAGGGGTAACTTATGATCACAAAATAATTGTCAAAGTTAGCAAGATTGTTACTTAAACAGATAAACATATGAAACCAGGATAGAACATTGTTTCTGGGAAATAAACGTAACGTTGCGACCGGTTAAGTAATAATTTTTCACTAATCTTGATAAATTTTATACCTATCATGAAATTTATAAAGAAAAGACATATTTTGTTTTGCAATATACAAAGAATAGTGATGCTTATATTAAGCATATTAAAATTCATCAAGTCATCAATCAAGGCTCCTCCCCTAATGAAAAACTTAGACCTCAAGGTAAATAGTTTCTCTTCAATGTGATGACCACTATTCTGAGCAGTTTACCAAGTATGACCCATATTTATATCAACAATGTGGATGGAATTCCTGCACTCCTAGCTAAATTTACCAGGACAATGATAAAGCAAGAAGAGAGCTGCTTATCTCTGGCAAAATACGCATCAAATATTAGTTCTTGTGGTGGTCCTGCTTTCCAAATGTTGGATACGAGCCAACTTTTGAAGCTGAAAAGCTATCATAATTGTCACATAAGTGGCGTTGGCAGTGATCACCCTCTGCTATCTAACCTTTAATGTTCTACAGCACAGACCTATATGTATTGGATGGCCATGGGGTTCATTATACCGATCTCAGGTCACCAGTTCACCAGCAATCCTTGTCAATGAATAGAATATATAAACGAACATGACGGAAAGGAGAGTATAAAATCCCTTCCATCAGGAATGATTCATGATCGATAATATGCACTGGTATTAATATAGCAATAGGGATCATAATTCATGAAGTTCTTTGCAAATTATGAGGCAAAAGCTTCAACTGAAACAGGATAGGCTATCGCTTATTAATTCCATTTCTGTTTTGAATTACCTAGTATGGGTATCCAATTGGCAATTCATAGTTCTCATTTCCGTTCTTAAAGGTGAATTGCAAGAGGAAATGACGGACAAATGACACGTGGGTGGGTGGCATTTTTACTGAATACAGTTTGGCGTGGTTTAACTAATAATTCTTTAATCAAAATCTCGCATGCCACTTCTATTGCTACCCTTCTCGTTATCATAATCTCATGCCCATGCAATTAGCAATCATGATTCAGCTCTTTTATAATATAGCCGAGAGGAGAATTATGTGTGAAAACTATGAACTCCTCTCAACCTAGCATTTTATTTTTACCGAATCTTCAATATCAATTGTTTTAACAAAAAAATTCCCCTTTCGGTACATATAAAACTGCTAGTTAATTACAGCAGGTTCCTGAAATTTCTTGTACACTTAGGATCTCAACCTATTTTGATGTTACACCTACAGGGTGTCTTAATTTCCTTTTAGAGGATCTGTCGAGGCATTGTTTTCTCCGCCTCATTGTGTCCTGTATACTTTTTCCCTTTATATATAAAAAAATAAAAATTAAAAAACTTCATCATTTTTCAAGGAAGGTTAAAACAGGAAGTGAAATCTTTCTTGGGAATTATTTCGAGGGAAGACTGCTAAATTATCTGGATTTGTTCCCAGTCTCCACAACACAAGGACACCTGTCATTTCTAGGAAAGCGTAACACTAATACTACTGTTTCATAGTTCCTTGTGATAATCCAACTCCAAGGTTCAGTTGGGAAGCTAGGAACATTACTTCAACTAGTCCCCGTGTTCCTGGAATGGATCTCTTTAATTTGGAGATGGTATCCCTCTGTACATAACTATTTATGTGAATTTGCAGTCCTATTGTGACTATTAAAATCATACCACAACTAGATCTTTTGTTCTGGTTTAACTTCAAAACTTCAATGCTAAAAAAAAGAAGATGATAAGAAAAGATTGCCATGTTTGCATTTGATATTTGATAATTTAGAAGATTTTACAGGTGAAGGCCAGTCATATTAAACCATATTTGCTCAAATGCCTGCACTATGAGATCATGATAATCTTTTGAATTTAATGAAAGGTAACAAGCAAGAAGGTCTTCCAAATCCTTGAATTCCCTGATGTTGTTTTCCACAATCATTTCCATCATGGAGTCCGTGAAGTCCCTCTGTGGATCAACTGAGGCCTTGACCACTGCAAAGCTCTCCAAGACGGACTTCTTTCTTGATGATGATACACTTTTTCTGGCACAAGCCTGAACTTTCCTGTTTGAGATCTTTGGAGAATTGGCTCGAAGTCTTATCCCAGCATAGTTTGAAGAGACCTTTCTTATGGGATGATGATTAATATTTTGCTCTATACGCGTCCTAATGCTTTCCTCCTTGACAAACTTTACAGAGGGAGACCTGTTTGCTTTTGACTCTTCTGTTTTGGATGAGCTATTCCTAAACTTTGTGGCTTCAACTGTCCTGTCACTGCGTTTTGTTGGCTTAGTCACTACACGAGGAAGCTCCAGCTCAGAAATCATGGTGTCATAAACATCAACCCTCTTTATATCTGATAGACAGCACTCATCATTCACGTCAATAACGATATCTGTTGTTGAATAACTAAACTTGCAATTGCGAGAGCTAGACCATGACCCTACCTGACGATCAAATGAACAAGGAACACGAAAGCCATCATCTTCTTCAGATTCAGATAGGAGAGATTCAAGGTAGTAAGTCTCAGGAGGGCTCTCAAGTGACGAGCCAGAGCAGCGGCCTACCGAACTATCTGGAACAGACCCTTTCCACACAGAGTTAAGAGCAGCATGACAGCTACAACCAGAAGTGAGTGAAATGGAGACTGGTTTGGGAGAGGGTCTGTAGATGGTTTTCCTTTGGATTCTTTTCTTTGAGGACGTTCTTGGCTGCTCAGGGATATGAGTATCTGATACTTTGAGGTTTACCCCAGAATTGTGACATCTATCAACTCTGCTACTGCTAGGTGTTGCATTGAAGTAATATGAGTATCTTTGCTGGGAAACATTTGATTTTCGTGACGATGTAGTTGTTGAAGAAAGTTTTTTCTTGGAAGGCTGAGAAGTGTATTGCTTTCTGCTCCTGCTCATGTCCTTAAGCTTGTAAAACCAGGCATTTGGTATCATATCTGACAATCTAAATCTGTAATTTCCCATCTAGTATGCGAGTCCTCTCGACTTGTGTTACTGGGAACACCCTTTCAAGTTCACTCTTCTGTCTAAGCTGATTTCTGCTGGCCTCTCCCTTGATATTAAAAGGTGGCCAACCTATAAATAGAGGTATATACATAAACTGAAAAAAAAAAAAAGGCTATGATCACTGAAAAAAGAAAAGAAGCACCAGAACTTTTGCTAAGAATATTTACGTTTTTGTGCTAAGCAATCACCAACTGTTCACGCATAAACCAAATCTCAAATGTGGGAAATGACAGGTCCTCTGATGCCTTGAGGAGATTGGACTACTAACTGCACTGCTTGTGCTATTTTTAATTTTTAAGCATATTATTTTGTGGCTAGTGGCCAATCAATTGCTGCAACTTGAAGGTTTAGCTAAAGTGAATTTGATGATGATGATGGTTGGGTTTTGGCAACAATTAAGGTCCCATATGTCTACTCAAGTGTTGTAGATGTCCCCATCATTTCATGCTTCACAAATGATGATATTCCCTTCCCTTCCCTGTCCTTTTTTATCAGTTTAATCTCCAAATGACCCCACCTGCCTGGTGTGGACTTTCAGTTACTGATCCTCAAAGCAAAAGATAAAAATCCTACGAAAGAAAAAGGGGGAACGACAGTTGGTGCCTGCCCTAAATTGCCTGTAAAGGTCTATCCGTTGATCTTAAGTAGAACAAGTGAATGGCTGTAGAGTCATAACCCAGATCACATCACATGCTCTCAACTTACTGGACTGCTAAGCTAACGTTGGCTAACCTTAGCCGAAATAAGAAGCAACTGCTACGAATCAAGTATTGTATAACTATTACTCATCGAAGAACAATTTGGTAGAGATTAGATTTAAACGTGTTATATAAGATCATCCAGTACCATATTCTTTAACTTATCATTGTCAGGATTCAACTAACTGATAGGGATGTTGGTTCTCACTCTCAGGGACACGAAACAAAACACTTCTCGCAAGAAACTTACGTATCACCATTGACGCTGACATTCCCTTTCTTATTTCGATAATTAAATCCGTTTTTTTTTGTTTGCATGTGTACAGGGAAGGCAACCAGTGCGCAGACCGCCTAGCTCATCTTGCTGGGGTATGCAGTCCGGGTATCTATCTCCTCCCCGAACCTTCTTTTGGCATTCAGGAGCTTCTCCGCCGTGATGCGCAGGCCGCTCAGTATCGACGGGCTTTAGTTTAGTTGTGTGATCCCCTTGTGTAATCAAAAAATTTCCTTATTCTTATTTTATCACAAGAATACAGTATGTTGGATTTATATATTTAAATCCAGAGGGTAAAATAGAATATCAAAGTATAGAAACATCCTGTACTTTTGTCTCTGCTTGGAAGTTTTGCAACAAGGGTAAAAGGGCAAAAGGCTTCATGGTTAGATTGAGCCCATATATGATCTATTAGGTCACGCAATGCATAATTCATGAAGTCACAATCCCTAAGTAAGTCTAGGTCGAGTTTCAAAGCTTAATTATCAGAATGAGTTGAATTTTAGGAGAACAAAGTTTATTATTCAACATAATTCGGCTAATTAGATACCTATAACCCACAAGAAGAAGAGAAAGATTGCAAGAAAATGTTGCACTTTTAAGCTTTCTGAATTATTTAAAGAGAAACCTTGATAAATATCATACTGAATCAACGGTGTCAATATACTCATTTATACACGTAAAACCATGTTGGCTTAAACATTTACAGTTTGTTTGTTTTTATTTATATTATATATTTTTTAATAAATTCAGTGAAAATTTTGTTTATTTGACGTTTTGATTTTGATTTTTTTCAGTTTTCAATTTAAAATTCATAAAAAGTGATTTTATTTCCTTTTTTTTTACAATCTAATTTACTAGTAACTAAATATATTGTATTTAATTTCTTAATTTATAATAATTATGAATAACTTAATTTAATATTATTTATTTATTTAATAAAATTAATTATTAATAAGAATTATGAATAACTTAATTTTACTTAATAAGTAACTAAATATATTTTATTTAATTTATTAATTTATAATAATTAAGAATAATTTAATTTAATATTATATATTTAATTAATAAAAATTAATTATTAATAAGAATTATGAATAACTTAATTTCACTTAATAAATAAAATTTAATAATTACCAATTAAATATAATTAAATTAAAAATTTTCCAAAATATATAAATTTTAAATAAATTTTTATTTAATAATTAAAATATATTTAAAATAAATATTAATTTATAAATAATAAGTTAGTATTAAAATTATTTATCTTAATAAAATAAAACAATTTTATTCTTAATTTGTTAATAAATATCATATAAAAATTTAAGATAAATTTATTTAATTAAAAATAATTTATCTTTAAATTTAATCTAATATATAATTGTTATAAGTGATAAAAGTATA
>JAJMLV010000229.1:9974021-10001413 GCA_027123465.1 Erythroxylum coca | reverse complement strand
ATTTACCTTCATCGAATTAATTGTTGTTGTTGTTTTTTTTTTTGTATTTCCTACAAATTAAACAAGACCCATTAAAAATACAGATTAAGATAAACTAAAAAATGTAGTAGGAAAAATATGTATAAGATCCAATAATTAATCCAGAAATTGAGAGAAAATACCATTACTTCTAATGATAAAAATGCATCCAACAGAACGTAACATGAAACTCTCCACTTTCATATTATTCCATTCCATTTCATTATAAAACTTCATTCTAAACAATGGAAGTGTGTTATGTTCCATTTCATCCCATTATTAACCTCTAAACCAAACAGAGCCTAAAACAAGAGAGAAGTTATTCAATAATTTACAAAATTTTAAAATGTGAAGTTTTTTTAATAATTAGTTAGAGTTTAATTTAATATAAACTTCAGATTTAAATCGACTTTTTTTTGCCGCAAACAGAAACGATCGTTTCCTTCTTGGGGCCTTGTAAGCAAGCCTCCAATTCAAGGCCCGCAGAAAAATAGTTGCACGCTTCAGGAGGGAAATGTCGGTACTAGGTAGGGTTGGCATCGACACGAGTGAACCAGTGACAATGAACGAGATAAATCTACAAACACCCAGCAAAAGCAACCTGATGAGAAAGGTACTGTACTGTTTTTTGTATTTTTGTTTACATTTTGAGTTTTTATTTCCTTTTTTTTTTTTCTATCGAGTTTTTCAGCACTTCATTTGCTGTTTGGGTTGTTGAGGAATATGGGGGAGACGAGCTATTTGTTGAGCACATGCACTCATGCTTTGGTTTCTGTTTTTTGGGTTATAATGATTAGGAGCTGAGAGAGTTGGGTTAGTCTTTGTTGAGTTGGTGTCTTTTGTGGTTCCGAGCTTACAGTCAATATTGCTTGCTGTTGTCAGCTTCTGAAAAATCATGTCCATTGCTGAAATTTCCAGTTTGGATCTTAAAAACACGTTTCGACATTGATTTATTAGGCCTGTGGTGCAAGCGGGTTTTAGTTTGCTGATTTGTAAGGCTTAAAGTGTTAGCATAGGATGTCTAAAACGCTCAATAAGAAATTGCATGGAGAGAATGTTGTGAAGAAAAGAGTTAAATCGAGAGTAAGAAGTAAAAAGGATTCAGGTACTGATCAAGAAGGAAGTGAAAGTGAGATTTCTGTGAAGG
This sequence comes from Erythroxylum coca, assembly GCA_027123465.1. Taxonomy (NCBI): domain Eukaryota; kingdom Viridiplantae; phylum Streptophyta; class Magnoliopsida; order Malpighiales; family Erythroxylaceae; genus Erythroxylum; species Erythroxylum coca. The sequence continues at coordinate 10,000,248 of JAJMLV010000229.1, read as the reverse complement.
AGAAGTTTGAACTCGTTGCTTCTGGTAGGAAAAGAAAGAGAATCTATGCGGAGGAAGGTGTAAGTGAGACGAGAAAGCTTGCATCTACGAAAAGGCATACTCAAGTGAAAAGTGGTTCTTTCAAAGGAAGAAAGAACAATGATCCTCCTCGCTCAATTTGGATTGCTACTAGGTCAGAGGATGGCTATAAGGAGACAGGAAGTCTGTCTCGCAAAGTTAAACATGCTGCAGGGAGTGGAGAACCCGTCAGTGGTAGCTCTAAATCAAAGAAAGCAAGTAGATTAGATTATGATGGAAATGGTTTATTAAAGAAACAAACTAAAAGCAAATCCAGCTTAAGTAAGAGCGTGGATGAAGATCAAAGTAAATATGTTGACGCATCTTCTTCAAGCTCGGCCAAGAAATCTATTCGGAACAAAAAAGGCATTGCTCATAATAACTCAGAGGTTCCAGATGATCAGCCCAAGAAAAAAAAGCGTGTTATCCGGTTAGATCCATATGATACCTCAAATAAGCGACTGGACGACGGAATTACTGGTAAGGGTAGGAATTAGATTGATAACTCTGGCGTATGACGTGTGTTCTATATCTTCTCTATTGTATAATAGAGTACTCCATTCCAACTAATTGCTTCCAAATTATCTGATGTTGGCGTTATGACTTCAATATGTTACACAATGCAGCAATTTTTCAGGGGATCAAATGTTTATGTTCATGCTATTAATTGTTCTTTGAATTAGTTTTATGTACATGCATCCTCTTTCTCACTTTATGTGAGAATCAAGGTGGATGTGATTTGAAGTTGTCTTATCAGATATGAGAATTAACTACTGTCTTTTAATAGTTTAGCAATTTAGTTGGAAAGATGGGTTGCATGTCAGTCAGTTTCTACTTTTCCTTATCTTGCTACTTTTGCTAGCATTACGTTCTGATCTCTTTGCCACTAATCTTCCTATTGATTTCCAGAAAGTACAAAACAGAAGAAAAAAGAGGTGGAGGAAGATGGTAAATTTTCAAAAAATGCACAGTTCCGAGCGATACAGCCTAGTCCTTCCATCCTTTCCTTTGTGGAAGATAATGTATGCTTCATAAGCATTAATTATGTGTCCTTGCTATTAATTCTAGATTAGGTTGAAATTGTTTTAATCACATAATTTAACTTCCAGTTGTTAGGACGTAGGCGTTTGATTGAGCTGAAAAGGAAAGGCTACAATATTGAGTTATCTGCACCACTAGATAATGTCCCTTTCTCAACAAGTCCTGAGAGACAACGAATTGAAGAAAATGTAAGTGCTTGTGTATCTTGAAACATCTTTTTCCCCCCCTTCTTCTGGGTTGAATATTTCCATTTGTACCGATATTAGTGTGGTGAAGTTTTCCTTTCTCTGACTGTGAACTGCTGCTTCTTTAAGTGTTTAAATCAAATTAGCTTTGGTGATTTATCCTTTGACAGATTTTTAGGAACAAACTGGAATTTTTTGCTGCTGCAAAATTATCATCTTCCATCCCTGCTCCTGATATTCCAGAGATTGCATTTGCAGGTAAATCTTTTGTTTTTAATCTATCCATGTGATCAAATTATACACATACTTCATCCTTTCCTTAATTCTCATTCTTTTCATTTTTCTTTACTGGAACTCTAGAAGATATTTGTGGTTTTCTTAATGGTATAGTTGTTTTTTTACGTGGGTAATAATTTTCTGTGTTACTTTAATTGGAATTGATGACTTCAAATAATTGCCAAAGTATAACCTTTTTGAAGTTTATCCTTAAAAGTCATATTATCCATCCTCATTATTCAAACAGATTATTTGTTTTCATATTGTTGATTATCGAACCAATTAGAGCTTTGATAAACAGCATAGGGCACTCGACTTGTCTACGTGTTTCTTTGTGCATTCAGTGGTTGTCACTGGTTAGTAGAATGGAGGAGTTAGTTCCTGTATAATCAGAACGTTTTAATTGTTGATCTGTGCACTTGTCCGTATTTTGAAAAATAAAACGACAAGACATCTATTGAATTAGATGGCTCTCATTAGGAAGGTCAAATGTGGGGAAGTCATCTTTACTTAATTCACTTACCAGACAATGGGGTGTCGCACGCACGTCAGACAAACCTGGCTTGACTCAGGTGCTAAAATTTTCTTGGGCATTATAATTTGAATCTGTCATTGTAAGAAATTTATTTGATATGGTGAAGGTTCATCTACAGACAATTAATTTCTTCAAGCTGGGTTCAAAGCTCTGCTTGGTTGATTTGCCTGGATATGGCTTTGCTTATGCAAAAGAAGAGGTGAAGGATGCTTGGGAGGAGCTTGTAAGTATATAAATGGAGGGGACATCTATTTCCTTATTGTACGAGCATAAAAGAATTTTTTTTGGGTTTTTGTGTAGGTATTAGGGACATATACCTTTCAGGTTGTCAGAGTGTCTGCTTCCTGGCAAAGGAAGGGTTGCTTGGTCCAAGCAGCCCATCTAAAAATGAAAAGAGAGAAGTTTTAATTAAAGAAGGAAATTATACTACATGAGAAACTTGAATTGCTTCAGGAGGCAATGTATAAAGTTGTCATTTTCGGTTAATTGCTTAGAAATTTTTTTTTGGCTGCTTATATCTGTTTGTGGTTAGTAATTGCATGTACTAGTCCTTGTTAAATTAGCTTTACTTATTCCTGTAATTTTTGATTCAACGATGTGGAGCTACTCCTTATAGTTGTTTCATCAGTTTAATCTTACTTTATCTGAATAGTGACATCATGATTCAAAATATCTCATGTTATTGAATAGGTCTGCTATTTAAAATAATTTGTAATGGAACACTGAAAGCTTATTTATTCTAATTCATACAAACTATTGGGATGCCAGGAGAACTTGGTAGCGAAGTTATAGTTTAGGGCTGTAAGTTTTAAAACCAGAAAATGACAGGCCACATTGTATTTAAAATACTTGCAAAGAATATGTCTACTCCTTGTTGCCATCTAATCTTTATATGTGCATCACAGTGCTAAATGTTTCGTATCCTAGTCCTATTATATGTGATTAGGTTTAAACTTGAATGTTGCTAATCTTTGTAGGTGATGGAGTATGTTTCAACAAGAGTTGGTCTAAAACGAGTATGCCTTCTGATTGACACGAAATGGGGCATGAAGCCGAGAGATAATGAGCTAATTCATTTGATGGAAAGGTATGCAAATTGGAATTTGAGAATTGAAAGTTGCGACTTTTCTTACATAGTTTGAAGGCTATTATGTTTTGTACTTATTTACTACAATGATAAAATATCCAAGCACTTGCGTACAGTGTGTTAGCTGGGTGGATGACTACCATAGAAAAACAATTTCATCCATCTTACTGACTCATTAGCAAAAGCTTTCTGCTGTTTTTGTGGATCAGTCCATTTGTATTTAATTTTTACCTTGTGTTTACATCTCTGTCTAGTTTCTTTGTTTCTTACTTGCTTGCTTCTTGTTTTGATGGCAGAAAGTTCTCAATTAAGGTTATCTTAATCTATAGTAGGTAATGCTAGTTTCTTCATTCATTCATAAATATACTTGAGGTTACTGTCAAAAATTATTGGAAAGTACTGTTCAATAAAAAAAGAATTATTTTGAGTGGTGGGGATGAGTATTGTTACAGATTCTTACCTACTTGTCTAGTGCTTCTTTTAGCTGGTTGTTGTCAAATTACTGGAACTGCTAGTCTTGACTATTGATGCAGAATGTGAGCACATATTATATTTCTTATGTCCTTAAATATTACAACAGATCGCAGACTAAATATCAGATCGTGTTAACGAAGACGGACTTAGTATTCCCTATAGATGTTGCACGCCGTGCTATGCAGATTGAAGAGGTGAATTCTCACATTTCTAGATGTCATGTTCTCTCTGAAATTTCATGAATATCTTCTTTGAGAACATTTTTTTAAAAAACTAACTTTCCTTTTGCAGAGCCTCAAGGCAAACAAGTCTATGGTTCAGCCCGTGGTACGATGATAGATCAATCTGTTTTATTGAGCTAGTTAATTAGGTTTTATTATTATGATTGATGTAATCTGGCAATATGATACTTCTATTCCAGATGATGGTGAGCTCAAAATCTGGAGCTGGCATCCGAAGTTTAAGGACAGTGCTCTCCAAAATTGCCCGGTTTGCAAAAATATGAGTTTACAGCAAGCAAATGAAGTAATCTTTCGTTTTTAACTAAGTGGTGAAGTACATCTTTCCTATCCTATATACTTGTAAATTTTTAAATACCTGAGTGAATATATTTATTGTTTTAATAGTTCCGAAATAACACAACAGATTTTTGTTTATTGATTTTACTTTTGCAGGTTATACCTTCATTTCGTTGTAGATGCTGTAGCTGTAGTCAACTCAACGTAGATTTTATGGCAAGAATAGTCGTGAACGTTGTAGTTGCAAGTTGGAAATTCTTAGCAGCAAAAGAGAAAGAAAAAGAAAGAAAGAAGAATCTGGTATTCTAGTTTTTTTGGTCACTGGATTTGATAGGCTGCCAATTACTTGGCACCACCCAAGTAAAGAAGATAGCAAACGTCACCATGTTTATTACCTCCATTTTTTTTTGAAGACCATTTGTGATTGTTTAATTTACAAGTTCTTAATTTTCGCTGGGAGAGTAGATCCACTTGACCGGCTAACCGTCTACTTCTGACTTCCGTGAGCTTTCTCTTGGTACACCCTTTTGTGTTTTCAGTCAATGGTTTTCTGCTGTGCTGTAGCACTTAAAAGCTTACACTTATAATTGCCTTCGGTGACGGGGACAGGATTTTTTGTGCAATATTACAGTGTCTTATTTTGTCTCACAAATTTCAGCCATTCATTTAGGTAGGATCTACGTTCATTTATGATGGATTTATGAGAAATTTGCATAAATAATGATTGAGATTTATGAGACATAATAAGATATTATAAAATTGGATAGAGGATTTGACTCTTCTTGATGATGAAGGGTATATACTTTCCTGATATTTTGCATAAAAGAAGTCATAAAAGTTATAATTTTTAAAATAAAATTTATAATTTTGCTTTGATCAATGAAATATTAATAATTACTCTCTTAAAATCCCAACCATGGTTATAAATTTGTTTGTGGAAGTTAATGTCACAGATTAATACGGAGAGCAGGAAAAGGAAACAGAAAAGTAGTAAATAAAAGTACTACGAAATCAAACGAGACCAGAACGATAATGTCAGAAAGAATATGTTTAAAATCGCAATATTGCAAAAGAACAGGGACCGAAAAGGAATCGAAGATAATGTGAAACGTTGATAATAAGCAGCTCCAGGAACACACCCCAACCCAACGGTCGAATTGCAATTGAGAAGTGAAAGACATGAGGAAGAGAAAATCCCAACCAGAAGGAATTGCAAATTGCAAGAAAGGGAAACCAAAGGAAACCCTAAATCGCAAAGAACGAGATGAAGAAGAAGAAGAAAAGGGGAAAGGATTCTACGCTTGCTATCTCTTGACTTCCCTCTGCCCTCGCTTCAAAGGTCACACCTATATCGGGTTCGTTCAATAATATCTTCATTGTTTTTAGAAAAATAAATAGATCTTTTACATATGATTCATTTTGTTTCAAACTCACATTTAACTCTTTTTTTCCCAAATTGTGAAAGTTGTTGTGATTACATTTGGAGTGATGTTTTTGGCAGATTTACGGTGAACCCACGTCGTAGAATAAGGCAGCACAATGGAGAAATAAGAAGCGGAGCATATAGGACCAAGAAAAGGCGTCCTTGGGAGATGGTTCTTTGCCTTTACGGCTTCCCTTCTCATGTTTCTGCTCTTCAGGTCTCTGACTCTTCTTCTTTATTCCCCTTTTTTGTATATGTTTACAATCTATTTTGTTCGGTCTGATTCTTTTTCTACTTATTTATATTAATTTATGCTTGGTTTAATTGGAATCATTCTTTCATTTTGTTTTTAATTTTGGTTTTTGATTGTGGATTAGAATCCTATTTTAGCCCTTTAAATAAAAGCTCTGATGGTTTGTTGCCAATTTTGTTGAACTTACAGTGAAGAACTTACTGTCACCAAACTGATTCCTAAAGATTACTCGTGGCTGTATGTGGCATTTTACGTTAGGGTTGTCTTACTTGATACAATGTCTGAAATCTGATTCCGTGTAACCTTTTCACTTTCCTAGGTTCTCTATAATTCAACGTTTTCTAGGTAACTAATATTTCAGAAGTGTTTCGTTGTGTTCAAACTGCAGTTTGAATGGGCATGGCAGCACCCTGCTGAGTCACTGGCTGTCAGGCAAGCAGCTGCAACTTTCAAATCCTTCTCAGGAGTTGCTAATAAGATCAAACTTGCATACACAATGCTTAATCTCCCAGCTTGGATTAGGTATGATTTACTAGGTTATTTCCTTCTTTTTGTGTTGATTGAAAGGGGTCTGAATTATCAAATGATGCTTTTTTGTGATCAGCTTGAACATCACTGTAAATTACTTCTCAACAAAATACACACAACACTCCGCAGGTTGCTCTGGCTTGCCAGAGCATATGAGTGTCCAAGTTTGCCCCATGGAAGAACTTCCTTGCTATACAGGAACAATTGATAATTTTCTTGAAAGTCAATATTCTGAAGATGATTGTGGTGATGATGTAGAGTTCATGAAAGTTAGTGACACAAGTGCATCTGTGAATACAGCCATGTTGGGTCTCCAAGCCTATCCGTATTATAATGGAAGCGATGACAGTTTTGTTGGGGGTGGGGATGGTGAAGGTGGCAATAAGGATGGAAGTTATAATGTTGCGAGTGACCCAAGTGGAACTGCAATAGAGACAACTGCTGTTTCAATTGCACGCACTTCTGCAGATGCTGCACAGAGCATAGATGTGACTTGTGAACAATTTGGATGGTATAGGGAATGTGGCAACAAACAACAAAGTGATCTACTCGCTCCTGAAGTGGATTATGTACGCCCAGCAACTCCTGAGGTTGATGAAGAACAACCATTTAGCTTCACTAATTCAACAGTGAGACCAACATTTTCAAGTTTTAGCAGTGAGACTGAAGGTAAGAATGCGTGGAAATTGGCTGAAAAAGGTATTCCGGAGTTCAATTTGCCAAGGGAAAAAGATCTCAAAAGCGAAACAGCTGCTGCTAAAGATCGAGGATCGTATCACAATTCCATTGCCCTTAGTGAAATTGAGATTATAGATTTGTTGTCCCCATCTCCTGAATGTAGAATTAGGTCAATCAACAAGAAGAGATTAGTCTCAAATAGTTTACCTGAGATTATAGATTTGACATAGTCTTGCCAATTTGTCCAACAATTAGGTGTTGGAAATGGAGCATGGAACAAGATATACAATGGTGCTTCTCTTAAATGTTAGGATATTATGCTCGTTTGTTCCATAATGCCTATTATGGTGCTAAGCTGTTTCTTCTGTTTCAGTCTTTAGGCTTGTCAATTCTTGAAGCAAAGGTGAAAATGTTTCCGTGAAGTGTTGGTGCGTGCTTTCCGACTTTTTGGTCAGTAACATTTGGTGTTTCTAAAGCCTCAGAATGAATTCATTATAGAAACATCATCTTTTCAACCTCTTAAAAGGCATGCAAAGCTCTATCGCGTATCCAGTGTTAGTGTCGACACCTTGAACAAAGTGGCTATAGGTAGATGATACAGACAGTTACGTTAATCATCACTTGGATGTTGTATCTTACAGATAACACACCTTGTCTTTTCCCGGATTATTTTAATGGCGTCAATCTCACGTTATCTTATTATAACATTTAATAAGAGCAAAGACTCCTTTCAGTAGATAGCCAAGCATGCAAATATGTTTCCAATATTAGGGTAAGGGAGATTAAAACTTACTACCGAACCAACTCATTATTAGTTATTTAATCTTATTTTTATTGTTCATAATCTAATAAGAAATGGAAACAGTTCAATCTCCAGAAAATCTCAAGTTCTTAACATCTTTTAAGATATATAAAGTTCATGACAAAAGGATCCATCAATACAGACAAGTAGATTGGTAGATACATCATTTAAATAACCAATAAGTCTGTAACGCAAGGGTGCAAGCACTCTTCTTCTCATAGCATGAGCGTTATAGAGATGTTGTAGCCTGTAACATTAAAGAGAACCATATTCTTGCAAATGACATTTTCGCTATGATTTATATTCCATAAACGAGTCAATTAACGCTCAACAAACAAACAGCATCATTCTTAGCTTAGGTCGTTTAGGGCAGAAAAGAGCTTACAGATGGATCATTGGAGCAGTTCAGCTAGTGAAGAAAACTGGAAGCATTGGAAGCCACAGAATATTGGCAAACAGGCATCTGATAATCAAAATGTTAAGATTTCTGGGAAAACTTATCTTCTATTTAATATACACAGATACATATTTATATACAAGAAGAAATCCTTATTTTGTTTTTAATAATTTTATCTTATAAGATTGATCTTATCTAAATCGCTATTCTTCAACACTCCCCCTCAAGTTGAGGAGTAGATGTCTTCCATTCTCACTCTTAGCTTATATATAAGATCATGAAATCTTGAAGCATTTAGCCCTTTGGTTAGAACATTTGCTAGTTGATGATCTGAAGGAACATAAGACATATACACCAGCTCTTCTTCCAACTTTTCTTTGATGAAATGTTTGTCAATCTAGATATGCTTTGTCCTGTGTCATGTTGTATACGATTATGTGCTATGTTAATTGCAGACCTGTTGTCACAATATAACTTCATAGGAACTTCCCATTTGATTTTTAAATCATCAAGAATGATCTTTGGCCATAATAGTTCACATAGTCCCTGTGCGATAGCTCTAAATTCGGATTTTGTTGATGATGGAGCCACTACGTTTTGTTTTTTCCTCTTCCCCATAACTAGATTGCCTCCAAGAAGCATGCAGTAGCTTGTAGTTGATCTGCTGTCAATCGGAGATCCTACATGGTCTGCATCCATGTAGATTTCTAAGGATAGTGTATGCCCACTTTTAAACAATATTCCCTTGCTTGGACTACCTTTCAAGTAATGTAGGACTCAGTGAACAACTTGAAGATGAGATTCTCTTGGGTCGTGCATAAATTGACTGATTACACTCACCAAATATGCTATATCTGGCCGAGATGAGCTAAATAAATTAGCTTGCCCATTAGTCGTTGATACATGTTCTTGTTCAGTGCCGGTTCTTCCTTTACTTCTCCAAATTTGTAATTTGACTCAACTGAAGTAGACATCGATTTGCACCCAATTTTCTAGTTTTCATTAATAAATATGTAACATATTTTTGTTGAGAGATGAATATCCCTTGCTTTGAATACGCCACTTCAATACCAAAGAAACACTTTAGTTTTCCTAGTTCATTTATATCAAATTCCTTTTAATAGTTTCTGCTTTAATTCCAACTTCTCTTTTTTATCATTTCTTATAATTATAATGTCATCTACATATACCAAAATAATAGTCACCCCTCCTGTTTTTGAGTGATTCATGAAAAGAGCATGATCCCTTTGACTCTGCTTATATCCTGATTTTTTCATTTTTTTTGCAAATCTACCAAACCAAGTTCTTGAAGATTGTTTTAGTCCGTAGAGAGCCTTTCTCAATTTACACACATTGTTACCTATGTCTTCTGTAAATTTGGGTGGAATATTCACGTATATTTCTCTATGAAATTTTTATGAAGAAAGCCATTCTTAACGTCATACTGAAGAAGTTGCCAGTCAAAATTAGCTACCAAGGACAACAAGATCCTTATTGTGTTCATCTTCGCAATTGAGAAAAAATTCTCCTAATAATCCACTCTGTAGGTTTGAGTATATCTTTTAGCTACTAACCTAGCTTTGTATCTCTCTAAGGAGCCGTTGGCTTTGTATTTTAGTGTGTAGATCCACTCATAGTCAACAATGTTCTTCCCTCTTGGTTTGCCAACAAGCCCTCAAGTATGATTCTTATCCAAAGCATTCATTTCTTCTCTTATAGCATCTCTCCATTCCTTTTTTCATAAGACCTAAAAAACAATGTTAGGAATAACAGTTGTATTTAAACTCACCATAAACTTTTTATGGGTGGGCGAGAGGTGTTTAAAGGAGATATAATGAGAAAGTGGATAGAGTGATCGATGAGTGCATTCTCTAGTTCCTTTTCTAACAGTAATAAGAAGGTCTAAATCATCTCTTGGATTAGTGGAATGTTTACCTGTTTGAATATTTGAGCATGGTTGAGGACTCATCGTGATCTCATTTCTAGGACTAGGATTTGATTCTTGAACTTACTTTAGTGTTTGAATGTCTTGAGTTTGCTTTAGTGTTGGCATGTCTTTTCTCATTGAGTATACTTGAGGAGAACTTGGAAACTTATGGGGTGTTTTGGCTAGGATGAGAGGTAACTCAAGAGGTTCTGTGTCTAGACTTGGCTCGGGTTCTATGATGCTGATAGAATTTGATTGGGTTGAGTGGACAAGAGCTGGATTATTACTGAGGTCTAAGGTATTTATTGGTTCAAAGGAACTACAAGGACTGACTTCTATTATGTTATTCTCCCCATAAAGATAGGACTTTGAGAAGAAGAATTTGCACTCTGAGAAAGTAACATCAATTAAGAAATAGGTCCTTTTTGTAGACGGATTGTCACATTTATATCCCTTTTAAGTTGATGAGTATCCTAGAAACATACACTTAATGGCTCTAGGATCAAGCTTCCCCCAATTTTGGCTATGGATATGAATAAAAGTAGTGCACCCAAATACCCTAGGAGTGAGTCCATTGGAAGTTTTAAAATGAGGGTAGAAAGAGTTTAAGAGCTTGACATGGCTCTTATTGTCTAGAACACTTGAGGGTAGTCTATTGATCATATAGGTGGTATTAAAAACTGCTTCACCCTAATAAGATTTAGGGACATTTCCTTGAAAAAGTAAGACTTGAGTGGTATTAGGTAGATGTCCATTTTTACTTTCGACTACTCTATTTTGTTGAGGTGTATTAATACAGGATGAGTCATGAATAATACCATGTGATTGGAAGTAAGGAGTAAGACTTGGTTACAATAATTTCTAGCATTGTCTATTCTAAAACTCTTTATCTTTACCTCGAATTGGTTTTGAATCATTGAATGAAAAATTAGAATAACAGTTCCAAATCAGATTTTTGTTTAAGGAGAAATAGCCATGTAACCCGAGTATAATTATCAATCAAAGAGACAAACCAATGAGCTCCAGAAATATTGGGTATAGTCGATGGACCCCATATGTCACCATGAATCACATGAAAAGGATGAGAAGCTATTTTATTATTAATAGGAAAGAATCCATAAGCATTTTTTGCCAATTCACAATGAAAGTTAGAGATATTTAATCTTTGAAACAAGTAGGGAACATGGTTTTTAGAACTCCAAATAATGGATGACCTATATGGAGATGATGTAACCAAATGGAATCTTTGTTCAAAGAACTAAGGAAGGATGAAGGTGTATTTATCTTAGCTTTTTGATATAGTTCAAGGTGATAGAGACCATTTCATTCCTTAGCAAGTTCAATCCTTTTCCTTTTGTCCTTATCCTGAAAAACACAATAAGAAGGAGAAAAAATGGCAACACAATTAAGGTCATTAGTAAGCTTTTGGATAGAGATTAGATTGATTGATAATTTTGGTACATGTAAGGCATTTTTTAGATTGAGTCTAGGGCTCAATTTTATGTCTCCATAACCAGCAATAGTGGCTAATTCTCCATTGGTAACTATGATTTTCCTATTACTTGGACTAGGGTTGTATGTGTGGAAAAACTGTGATATAGGGGTCATATAGTTTGTGATGCCGGAGTCTATAATCCAAGGGCTATTGTAATACTTAATTTTTGAGGTGTCCGAATATAAAGAGAATGTAGGTTTACCTGAGAGAGCAAAGGAACATGTACCTTTTAGTTGTGCAAAGGAACTCAACAAACCTCTTAATTTCTCAATATCTTCATTACCAAGACTCCCTATTGCTGGATTTTCATCATCTTCCTTTTGTTCAGCCGAATGTGCCCATGGTCATGGTTGACCTCCTTGATTTCCCCATTCAAGACTTGGTGGCTTCCCATTCAATTTCCAGCATGTCTCCTTTATATGTCTCAGTTTTTTTTGTAGTAAGTGCACCATATATTATCCTTATTTTCCTTCTATAAGTTGCCCTTTCCAAATTGCTTAGGTTGGGCTTGATCACTCCGTTCTTTGTCTTGTTTATTTGCCTTTATCACCATTGTTGACCCATCCATCTTCTGGGGCTCAAGCATCATGTTTCTTTTTGCTCTCCTCTGCTCTAATAAGGGAAATGACCTCTTCTAGTGAGGGTATGGACTGGCTTCCAAAAATTTGAACCCTAACTTGGTCAAATTTAAGGTTTGATCCAGCTAAGAAATTATAAATACACTCTTTGTCTATGAAAAATTTGATAAAAATGTCATCTTCAAAACTTTTCATCTCAATGACCTGATAATGGTCAAGTTCTTACCATATAGTTTACAGAGTGTTAGCATATTCTGTAACTAATTTGTCTTCTTGCTTAGTGGCATGGACTTAATTTCATAGATTTGAACAGCATTGTATGCTTTTGATTACATACGTTCAACAAAGTCCCAAATCTCCTTCGCAGTAGTTAAAGGCATGCACGTATCACCGATTGAAGGTTTCATGGAGTCCCACAACCATGACATGACCATGGAGTCCTTTTCTTCCCATGTTTCGGTTGTTGAATTCCCTATTGCAAGTCCTAATTTTAGCAAGTGATCAAGCTGCCCTTTCCCTTTGAGATAGGTGTGAACAAGGAGTGACCGCATGAGGTAATTCTTGCCGTTAACTCTGTTGGAGACATGAACATTTTGTAGTTCCCCAATTTTCTGGATAGAGATAGATTCATCTGAGCTGGAAATGGTGGTTTAAGAAGTTCCAGAATTTCCATACCGAAATAAGAGAAAGATTGGGTAAAATAATAGTTATGGAGATTGAGAAATCTGACAAGAATGAGCAGCAATGAAGGCTTACGAAATCAACAATGAAAGCTGTACCGAGAAAAAAAAGAATAATTCTAAAAGAAACAACTTTACTGATAATTACTTATTTGGTTAGAAGAATCATCCGAATATTCCGATCAAAGATTAGTGATTTGTTTCAATATTTTGATTTTGAAATATGAATCGAGAAAAGAAGGAAAAAAAGAGGATAGGCTCATTGTAGTAAAAAATGCTCGTATATCATATTAAGATTTTCAGGAAAACTTATCTTCTATTTAATATACATGAATACACATATATACAACTTACCAGTTAGAAAATAGGTACCAATCTTAACTAAACTATATCTAAAAGCCTATACCAGAAATCCCTTGATTATGGGATTTTTGGTTTCTAATAATCTTATCCCATAAGACTGTTAGTATCTAAATCTATATTCTTCAACACAAAGTAATCATTTATATTTTGGTCATTTCAATCAAAAGAAAGAATCTTCTCCTTCCAATCTAAAAGATGCAAAATAAAGTTTATCTTCTTTCAAAGGAATAATAGGTTAGGTGCCATTAAAATTTATTATTGTTCGAACTAGTGTTTTGAAAACCGGAGCAAATTAGTTGGTCGGACCAGAGAACCGGTAATTCTGAGTATGAAACAACCCGATTTAGCCCTTATTTTTGTGAGTGATTGGCTTGTTCATTTTACGGTTGGATCGGTAAAAGCCGCTGAACCGGTTAAAGAAAGGATTGGTCGGTCTATTAAAATGTCTTGATTTTGATGATTTTAACTTGAATGAATATTATGATTAATGATCTATTTTTTAATCTTTTTAATGAAATATGATTAGTGAGCTTTATTATCTTATTTTGTGTTGTGTTGATGAACTTAAAAAAAAACTTTTATATTTTAAAGTTTGAAGATTTAAGTTAAGTTTACAATTAGATAAATAATTAAATAGTATGTTTAAAAATTATGTTATATATATAATATATAAAATAAAATTGTATATATTTATTAATCACCGATTCAAGTATGGTTGAATTTCAATTGAATCATTAATCTTTGAATCAATTGCTTCTCCAGTTTAATTACCGGTTTGATTTTTAAAACATTCGGTAATCCATTTTCTCCGCTGGAATTTGAACCATAATGAAGTTTTTTAGGTTAAATTTCAAAAAGAGCTTTGTACTTTATGTCAAAGGACGTGTTAAGCATCCAATTATGACCATGTGCTTTGACTTATCTTATAAATGAAGAGAGCTACAATAATTGTGTTGGTTGGAAACACGGCAAGTAGTATGAAAATTATCGGAGCATACGTATAGAGTTGTGCTTACTAAAATTCAGTGAATTTCCTTCTCTCTCCTTTTTTAAGATAAAAGGAGAATATTATTAAATTGTATTGCCATCCAGTCTAGAGAATTTATTCTGGAGAGATGGGATAGGTTTGGACATGTCCTTTTAAAATTATTATTATCTTATTATTACTAATTATTAAATAAAAATATTTATAGAATAAATATTATAAAAAATACATTTATTTTTTAATTGAGCCCACAACCTTTCTTTTTTGTTGCCCACGAGGTGTTCTAAGAGGATCCCAACTATGAGAAGGTACCTCTCGAGCCGGATAGATCCCTTACGGAAGGCAAAGTTCTGACTCCAAATTTTAAACTACTGCATATATGAGGGTAATTTGAACCCGCGAGTTCACTTAAACAAAAAAAAGTCCCTTATTAACTCACCTACATCCTAGGGTTGAGCCAAAAAAAGTCCCAAGACCTTTTTGACCGTTGTCAAGGATGAATTGTACTTTGATTCAAGTTATTTACGAGTATTAAATGAGAAGAAACGGTTGTTTTCAAGAAAGGAAAAAGAAATTCCGAAAAGCACTGATGTTGAACTTACTGCCAAATACTTCATTTTCAGTTCACATGTAAACACATATTCTTTTTCATTTGAGAACAAAAATGAAAAAGATAGTCTGGCAATCACTTTCATCACGTTGCCATAAGGCCTCTGCCCTACTTCCTGCCTGATCTTGGTCGGTATGTACTGTCCGAATACATAAATTATCAACAACAGAAACGGCTTTCGGGTTATAAAGAATATTTCTTTCCAGCTTTAAGCTTTCCGAAATTAAATATCTATAGATAATTGATTATTAATTAAAGGAGGAGACAGTGTTACGGTTTGATCTAATTGCAAGATACGAGACTTGAATCCTATATTGATTAAATACAAAGTTGATATGAAATTTATAAAAACTTTGGGCTCTTCACCCTCGTAAGCTAACTTTTGGGTGTGACTCTCCTAAAATCTTTATCAGACAGCTAATACATTGATTTCAGGGCACAATTTTTAACAAAGGTGTTGGCTAGCTTGATAAGTACTTGCAACTGAATACAGAATATATAGCATCAATATGTGTTGGCTACAACAATAATTAGCATCAAGAATGCCAATTCCAAGCATATTGGGAAAATGGATATGTATACCTAGACTGTATTTACTTGCGTGTTCCAATCGGCTTCAAATTTGTCATCGGATTCATACTGTTCCATAATTTGCCTTTTACGTACCAGTCTCATTGGTGGGGTGGTCAAAGGTTCCAGTTCTCCTGTTGTGGTAGTCTCTTTCTGTCAATATGGACCTTCCTAAGACTACTTGTGTATACAGCTCCTTTGATGCACTACTTTTAACCAAACTGCCCAGGAAATATCTTCTAGAGATATTTGTTTTGTCGTTGGAATAAACAAGACTAGTAAAATTTATCCATCTAAACAATCTATCTTATCCTATTTTTTGGGAGATTGTCAAATGGGAAGTTTTGAATGGTTAAAAGGCACCCAGTCTTACTCAAATGACAAGTATGCTACTAAGATCATGTTACGGTTTGATTTAATTGTAAAATATGAGACTTAAATTTTATATTAATTAAATACAAAGTTGATATGAGATTTATACGATTATGAATAGATACTCGTTGTTTTACTTCATAAGGAACAACTGACACTGTACGCTTGCGTGATTTTAATTAATTTGTAAATTGCGGTGATCACTCAGACATCATTAGTCATCTGCGAATTGCTCCATTCTAAAACCTCTTTTCCTACTGTCTGCTAATGTAACCTCACTCAGACGTTGGAGAGTTATGAATGATGTTGAGAATTTGATACCGCTTACCCACCTATGATTGGCAAAACACATACGGTCGTCAGACCATATCTGGATTATTTTAAGATCAGACCACAAAGACAACTCCTGACCGATGTATAGTTTGAGTGACTCTCGTATACTATTTCCATTTAGTGTGTTGGTTTTTGTTTATATGGAGAATAATCTCTCAGTTTTTATTGAATAGAAGCTTGTTTATTTATACAGTCTTTTTCTAACTAAAATTCAAAAATAAGATAATATCTAATCTAAATCAGCATAAAATAAAATCTAATTTATTTGATGGCTATCCCAATAATATCTCTAATAATATCTTTGACTATTTCAAAGTCACATATTCAACATAGTGACAAGAATAATTAAAGGAATCACATTCTCAAACAATAAGAACGAATAGGAGCCATCACTAGGAGAATCTTGATTCAGAGGTGGTCTTTTAAAGAGAGAGCTTACGTTTTTAATATTCATTTCAAGTAGCTTTTCTGCACCTATATAAAGACCATGGAGGACAAATGAGAGGGGCATAAGAATTGGAGAGCAAAAAATATATATCCAGCTCTCCATTTTTCCTTCAGCCGTCGTTTCTTATAGTGCTTGCTGGTAAAACAAGAGGCAGCAGATATGAAGGTAAGGAAGAGTTCACTTCCCCTTATCATTTGAGTTGCTTTCATATTCCATAGTTTGTCATTTCTTGTTAAGAATTCCCTAACGTAACTTATCGTAGATTTTTTTCCTCAAGCCTGGTTTATTACACCAGTTTCTGTCCATTGCCGACCTCTAGTTTGTTTAATCTTTATGTACAGCCGATTATGGATTAGGATACTATATTAATGGAGAAGAATGCTACCTTAATGTGAATGAGGAATCGTAAAATTACTATAGACAAGTGAACTTAATAAATACGAGTTAGGTGTATAGAATCTGGACAAAATTTATTATTTTTAATCGTCTTGTTGGAACCATGTTTACCTGAAAATGAGGCAAGAAAGCATTTTGGGGGGAAGGCCATGATTGATCACAGAGGATTATTACTAACTCTAGCAAATTTACTAGAGATACCGAACCATAAAGTCTAGTAAGAGAACCAACACAAAAAGGAGCATATCTTTTGAATGTACAGAGAAGGTGAATGGCTCATGAGGAGTTAAAAGAGGGTGGGGACGGAGATCTTGATGAGCAGGCAGTGGAGAGGTTTGAGGTCTGGAAGGTAAAAGCGAGTATGGTTATTTTGTTTGGGGACGAATGAGTTGAAGATAGCTCATCTCATGCATACGTTGGTTGTTGACTAATTCCGCGTATGGAGTCGTCTGGTCTTTAACAACACGTGGCCTTTGCAATCCTCATGCTTGCTTCCCTTTTATATACTCCATCACTCCCGTCCCTTCAACACTATCCCTCTTCATTAACTCCACTTCTTCTTCTTACACTTCTCTGGCTGTCTCCCTCTTTTGAGGCACCAAAAAGGAAAAGAAAATTTAGTTTCTGACTCCATTTGGGTTTTGGTGATTCTCGGGGGAGGAGTAGTGTAGTGTCTGTCATTTATTGCTGTTTCTGAGTGTTAAAAGAACGAACCCGACTTGGATGTCCTATCATCATCACTTGCTTGAATTCTCCTGTTAGAAAGCCCCCGTCTTTTTTCTTCTCTGTTGTTAACTCACTGACTTGTTTCTTGAACAAAAAGATGGCTGATGCCGAACGCTCCGTCAACAACCTTCTTCCCCACCAAGCCTTCGACGTCGACATGCAGCAGCCGAAACAAGCTGCCTCCAAGTGGTTCGACGACGACGGCAAACCCAAACGAACTGGTAAACGCATCAATTTTCACATACTAATCTTGATCAACTGTTTTCAAGGTGGCGCTGATTGTCTATAGCGTTGTTTCTTTAACCAGGAACCGTTTGGACTGCCAGTGCTCATATCATAACAGCTGTGATTGGTTCTGGAGTCTTGTCCTTGGCTTGGGCCACCGCTCAACTCGGTTGGATCGCTGGTCCAGCTGTCATGTTCTTGTTCTCTTTCGTCACTTATTACACTTCTGCTCTTCTCTCTGCCTGTTACCGTTCCGGCGACCCTATTAATGGCAAGAGGAACTATACTTATATGGACGCTGTTCGAACCAATCTTGGTATGTTCCCATTTTCTGCAAAGCTTCCTCTAACCATGTCAAGATTTGGGCCTTTTCTGATAGCTTTTTTTCTCTATTTCATCTTCAGGTAGAAAGTATGTGAAAATTTGCGGGATGGTTCAGTATGTGAATCTTTTCGGAGTTGCTGTTGGTTACACAATAGCATCATCTATAAGCATGATGTGAGTTGTCAAGACTTTTGCTTTTGGTTCTTGTTTATTTTACGGTATTGGATTTGTGTGCGCTGATGACCATCTTTCTGGGATTCTGATGAAACAGGGCTATCAAAAGGTCCAACTGTTTCCATAAAAGTGGTGGCAAGAACCCGTGTCGCATGAACGCCAATCCTTACATGATTGCTTTTGGCATTGTAGAAATCATTTTCTCTCAAATTCCTGACTTCGATCAACTGTGGTGGCTTTCCCTCCTCGCTGCAGTCATGTCTTTCACTTATTCAATCATTGGTCTTGGACTTGGCATAGCCCAAGTTGCAGAAAATGGCAAAATCATGGGAAGTCTGACGGGAATAAGCATCGGCACTGTGTCTCAAACTCAGAAAATATGGAGGAGTTTCCAAGCACTCGGTGACATAGCTTTTGCCTATTCTTATTCCATCATTCTCATTGAGATTCAGGTATAAAAACAGACTTCCCCTATTAAAGTTTTTCCCATTTACACAGTGGTTTCACAGGCTAACCTGTTTTGTCTTGTACCACCTCTAATAAAAGGATACAGTCAAGGCCCCTCCATCTGAAGCCAAGACAATGAAGAAAGCGACTCTAATCAGTGTTGCAGTGACAACCATTTTCTACATGCTCTGTGGTTGTTTTGGGTACGCAGCTTTTGGAGACATGTCCCCTGGAAATCTGCTTACTGGATTTGGATTCTATAACCCATATTGGCTTCTTGACATAGCCAATGCTGCCATAGTAATTCACCTTGTTGGTGCTTACCAAGTCTACTGCCAACCACTCTTTGCCTTCGTTGAAAAGGAGGCACTCAGAAGATTCCCTGATAGTGAGTTCATTACCAAGGACATCAAAATCCCCATTCCCGGTTTTCGTCCTTACAACCTCAACCTCTTCAGAATGATCTGGAGGACAATTTTTGTGATAATTACAACAGTGGTTTCCATGCTTCTTCCCTTCTTCAATGACATAGTTGGTCTTCTTGGAGCTTTGGGATTTTGGCCACTGACAGTCTACTTTCCAGTTGAGATGTACATTTCCCAAAAACAGATACCAAGGTGGAGCACAAGATGGCTGTGCCTACAAATTCTAAGCATTGCTTGTCTCATCATCACCATAGCTGCCGCTGCTGGTTCTATTGCTGGTGTTATTGGCGATGTCAAGAATGTTAAGCCCTTCCAGACCACTTACTAGATCATCATCAGGATCGATTCATGACAATTTCAGAAACAAAGATAACGAATCAACAACTAGGAAATTTTAGTTCTTGTCAATGTTCATAGCCACCAATGGAAGTGGTCAAGTTATTTATTCTGATTTAGCTTTTTATCATGGTATTTCATTTTCATAGTTCATTGTGTATCCCAGATTGTATCTTTCTGTCTTCCAATAAAAATTGGAAATTTATGCATAACCTTTCCCTGTAGATTGTTTCTTCGTTTTCTTTTCATTTTCTGATTTCCAATCCGTATCAGCTGAACTCAACAGCTTCGAGTCCAAATAATTGGTGGCGTATCAAGTAAAAATAATTGCTCTTGACTGCCCAAATCCCAAAGTTTGGAACCTCTACTTGGGTTAAAACAAACTTCCCTTTTTGGTGATTTTCACGGCATCTTAACCAGAACCACTCAAAGTGCACATTTTCTAATCAGTAGTGACAAAAAGAGAACTGTGGAACAGGGACCATCTTTGTGTCTCTGTGGAACCACGAATGATGGTATCAAATCTGTCAGAAAAAGATCCATAAAATCTTTTTGGCAACGGTGAGTCGGTGACTAACATGTTATTGTACTTGTTACGCAGTGAACAGAACATCAGACACGACCAAAAGCGCGAAAGATTTTTTTTATTCTTTTTTACTTTGCGAAATGTTTTAGAAAGTTTCCAATGATGAGATGAAATTTTTAACTCATCTATATTTAAAATAATTCTCTTTTAAATTAAGGTAATTTTTTTATGAGAAGTAATATTTTGGTCTCAAATTTTAAATAATTACATATAAGAACAGTTCAAATCCGTAATTTCATTTCAATAAAAAAAGCTCTTTATCAATTCACCAATACGCCCTGATGTTAGAATATTAATTTCTACGGATGTATGCATGCTAGTGGTGGTGAAAAACGGACTTCACTCTTTTGTTTTTTTGTGAGGAGGGAAAGACTAGTTCCTCAGAAAGGCAATAGATTGACAGTCGCTGGCGAGATGCAGACGAAGCCTAGGGGGAGGAGTCGACCAATAAGACCACATAGGTGCCTGTGACGAGCCAAGCTTTGTAAGGAAGTCCGCACAATGATTACCTTCGCGAAAAACATGAAGAAGGGAGCGACACCACTGTCGCGATAAAAGGTCCTAGATATCCCGAATAATGACAAGGTGAGGATGATAAGGTTGTGATAAGGCTGAGATAAGATTGAGCACAGCTAAGCAATCGGTCTCCGCAATCACATGATGGTATCCCAAGTCTCATGTGAGTTACAGACCATGTTTGAGGCCTTGTAATTCGGCAAGGATGTTAGTCACAATGCCAACAGAGCTGGAGAATCCTGCAAGCCAACGCCCCTCAGAGTCGGGAAGAAGGCCCCCACACCCTGCTTTACCTGGATTACCAGCTGCGCTCCCATCGGTATTGAGTTTAACAACTCCAGGAGGTGGCTTGGTCCCGGCGATCCACCTAGGGACACAGGGAGAAGCCACAGACGTACCTGAGTCCACCACGCTAAGACAATCCTGTAGAAGCGAACGGTGCTGGATCAATTGGGCCACAGTAGAGAGAGAGCGATCAGATTTCAGATCATCGTTATGCGATGTAATAGGACTGGTCTGCTGCATAATAGGACTATATTTGGTACCAACTATTATGTGGTGATGGGAAAAGAAAGATTTAAGGATATGCTCCACGCGACCTAACTTATTCACTTGTACTAAAAATTGGTGTACCTCTGTTCTTTTTTACATCTAATATTTTTCTCTTTTTTACATCTAAATTACAGACTGCCTAGTGCAGCGTTTCCATGGGAATCAATGAGATGAGAGCAATATTGAATGACTGTAAATTAATTTTTGATAGATTGGAATTTTGTTTGTTTATATAGGTTTTTAAAAATGTTAATAAAACAGCTCACTTATTAGCTACAACGGCTAATAGTTATCCCAATAGACTTTGATGGAATATACCACCAAAATTTGTGATCAACACTGGACGATGTAAAGCCGAGTTTTATCAGTAAATACAGTCTTAAAAAAATTAGGATGGAAAGAACAAGAACAAGAACATAATATTTTTTTGGTACAAGTGAATATGTCCCCATGTGACGGATTAATTGGCAGGGAAAGAGTTTCTATACCTCTCACTTTTAGAAGTTAATAGATTTGATAATATTAATTAAGGGTGAATTTAATTATTTATCAAAGCAATTTATTTTAAATATATAATTTATAAATTATTAAACCTGCTCGAATAGTTTACTCAATTTTAGAAAAAAAAAAAGATTTAAGGGTGTGTAAAACAGATTATATTCCTTTAGCCATTGTTTTCCTAACATTGCACTATGAGATTTGTCTGATCAGACAACCATTCGAGTTGATCTGGTAATGGCTTTGCAGGTTGCAGCAGCCTCGGGAGAGGAATAGAATCAATGTATTAAATGCATCTTTCCAAACTGTGCAAATCACATTAACACTACATGTTACAGCATATCACAAGATCTCCAACTCTCTCCAAGGTTTAGAATTCAGGAAGCAGAGAAAAAGTGTAGAAAGTGCCAAAATAAAGCAATTGGAATGGCTGGCTTACTGACTGCTGTGGTGAATAATAGAAATGACTTAAAACTCACCTTCTGTAGGTTCAAGATTGATTTACAGTTTTACACCGTCATACATAAAGAAGAGTAATCAAGCATCCATTGTACCATTCAACTCGGAATTGGAGCCTATCACGTAAGCTGCGTTCGACACTGCGATATGTGGAATACACCAAAGATTTAAAGACTCACCCCTTGAAAGGTCTTCAGGAAAGTTCTTCCTTATTGAACTTGTTCCATGCTTCCTGTTTCGTTGCAAAATAAATTAGAACATGACTTCTAAAACAGCAACACAAGCAGGTGCAAGCAAATATAGATGCCAATTAATTTCAATTAATTCAACCTTGGTTCATTAACTTTAGGTCAAACTGAACTTCGACTCAAATCTTATTCCAGTTTAAATTTAAATTAATTTAAAACTCGATTTAATTCAAATTTGGTAATGACTAAAGTAAATTAAGATCTTTTCAGCCTAAGTCTAATTTAAATATTTATGTGCAAGTTTGGACCTGGTCCAAGACTTAAACAAGTTTAAAATTTATGATCCGAACTCAAACTTAATTTAATTTGAAAAACTTGAAATTTAATCGAGCTCATGTTAATTTTAATTTTTTTCATCAATAAATAAAAAACATCATTTTAATAAGATATATTTAACATATTCTAACATTGAATTAGGTCTTACAATTCGAATTTGAAGTTGAACCTTACTAGAAATCAAAAGTGGATGAAAAGAGGTTTAACTCAAAATTTGATTAACTGAGGTCAAATTTGTTTGTTGATTTCAGATCGAGCTCGAATAAAAATATTATCTCTAATCTTTTAATTCGTAGAATAAAATAATATCATTTCAAATTATGTAAATTTAACGATGGTTGAGAGCGGGGCTTTATTTCGATTAAGTCTTAGGTTCGATTCCATGCTAGCTCCTCTTGTAAGAGCATGGGGTAACCGAAGTTTTACCTGTAAGTAGAGAACTAGTTAGGCCATCGACGATGAGGTGTGCCCGTTTGACCTGCCTGTGAGATGGTGCGCCAGTCAAGATTTTATGGAATATAAAAAAAGATAAAAATGATTATGATTAGAAAAAAATAAAAGTATTTTGTTGAAAAAAGGATGGTCGCCGTAGTATTGCGTCGAAGCCAAGTCAAGAGCACAGTGATAATTTGTTGTTTTCGTTATTTTGTAGATCTATTTTGTCATTATTTTTACATTAATTGTTGTGAATTTCTTTAGTTTTTGGTGAAATTTTACTGCTTTCTGGGTATTTTTGGTTTTTATCTGAAGGTTACACAGACTGTGTGAGATTTCACACAGCCCATGTGAATTGAAGTGATGCGCCAAGTTTACCCGAATGTTACACAGACCGTGTGAAATTTCACACGGTCCGTGTGAATTGAAGCGATGCGCACCAAAGTACCAGAAGGTTACACAGGCTGTGTGAAATTTCACACAGTCTGTGTAAATTGAAAATAGAAGCCGGATGTACCAGAAGGTTGCACAGGCTGTGTGAAATTTGAAAATAGAAGCCCGAATGTTGCACAGGCTGTGTGAAATTTCACACAGTCTGTGTAAAGCAATTATTTTTTACGGTTCCAGGATTTTTAAATGGGAGGAAATGAGAGAAAAAGGGGGAGACCACGACTGAACGGGAGGATAACGACGACTGAGAGAAAAAAAGTGGGGAGGATCGAAGAGGAGAAAAAAAAAAGAGAACAAGGATCGGAAGATATTTTTGGAAGATTGAGAAATCACGATTCAAGACAAAATTGGAGTCCCTTTTCTTTCTTCTTTTCATTCTTTACACTATCTTTCATGCAGTCGTTTATAGTTCATTTAGTTTATTTATTGTTTAATTCAATTATGGACCTTTAAATTTCTTTATTTTAGGATGTTTGTTTAAACTTAGGGATTATGTATTGAACCTTATGATTTACTTTTATATTCAATGTTGATTTAATTTCAGAAAAATCTTTTTATCAATTATTGATCTGATCTTTCTAATCTAGGGTTCTTAATTGAATATGATAGGTGTTAAATTATGTACTGAAAGGTGATGTTTAACATCTGAAATGCTGAATTAGATCTAACTGAATAAATATCTAGAAATATATTTCTTCGTTATGAGTGCAAGAAGAATCCAAAGGCGTTAATTGAGTTGAATTTAGTTTTTAAATCTAAGAAATTGGAATTAAAAATTGAAATCAACACGTTGATTACTTCGAAAGAATTGATTGACAACAGTTAGTTAATGTACTGGATCAGCGTTTTGTTTCATAAGGAAGTACATGATTTCTTCGTTGGAATGAATTCCTAGAATATTAGCGAAAGTCCTGATTATAGTTTATTGCAATTTCCTTAACAACAGAAACTTTCTTAATTGATTGCTTAGCAAATTTAGGAGGTATAAATTCAGTAGTTTGACCTAGTCCTTGTGGATCGACACTTGATTACTGCAACTAAACCTGTGCACTTGCAGAGCCTATCAAGTTTTTGGCGCCGTTGCCGGGGACCTATGTCAAATATTGAATTTTTCTGAACAAAATTGACTAAGCTTTTCTTATTCCAATTTTATTTCAATTTTTCGTTTTAAGTTACTTGGTATTTATTTCATTCATTAGTTTATTCACTGTCCTTTGTGTTGATTGTGCAGTGGTGACGCAAGATTTATATGCAATTTACTTTCACAACTCCATTTGATCCAGAGATCGAGCGAACGTACCACAGAAGAAAGAAACAGCGGTTTGAAAATAAGAAGAAGGTGGCAACTTCCAGTGGTAGTAATACAATGGCAGAAGGAGTAGGACCCAGGCTCCGTGATTATGCAGAGCCAGGAATTCAAGAAAGTACTTCTGGGATTAGAAACCCGACTGTGGATGCAAATAATTTTGAGTTAAAACCAGCTCTTATTTCTATGGTGCAGCAATCGAGGTCAACTGATACTGAAGCATGTCGATAGAATATTTTGGTCCAGTACCTGGTTTTATATTATACACATTATATAGAGTTGCGAACTTTTACACGTCATATATTGTATAAATAGGAGCTATGATTGTAATAACATAATGCATATTTATGTTTATGAATCAAATGCAAGGAATGTATTGACAATGTATGCTTATGTTCATGAATGAAATGAGAGTACTTAGTTTTTCTGAAATGTTTATGTTATATATGATGCCACAATAAGTGATGTGATTGCTCTAATATGTTGCTGCTGTGGGGTATATGCTCGAATGTTCTTTAGAATGTCGGTTAGGTCCTCTATAGAAGTGGGATGTTACAATGTGTCTTGGTGTATATTGTTTATTGATGACATTATTTTGGTCGATGAAATAAAAGAAAATGTTAATGACAAGTTATAACTTTGGAGGGATAAGCTAAAGTGAAAATATTTTAAAATGAGCAGAACTAAGACTAAGCTAGAGTCAAAATATTTTAAAATGAGCAGGACTAAGACTAAGTACTTAAAGTGTAACTTTCTGGGTTATAGGGTTGTATGCAATGGAAAGATAAAGATTGGTATAGAAGTTATATCACATAAAGATTGCTTTAAGTATATACCACATAAAAATTGCTTTACGTATCTTAGATCTATCATCCAAAGCAGTAACGAGATAGATGACAACATAACTCACTATATCAAATCAGGGTGGCTAAAATGGAGATGCACCTTAGGAGTTTTATACGACAAAATGATATCACTCAAGCTAAAGGGTAAATTCTAATAGCTAGCAATCAGGTTTGTCATGTTCTATGAGGCAAAATATTGGCCCACCAAACAAACACAAGGTCATAAGTTAATGATGTAATGCCCCCTTACTGTAGTATATATCCTACGATAAGGGCGAGTTACGATCGATCACTACATTCCCTTCATATGACATGGTAACATAATTCACTTAAAGCATCATAAGAAGATCACAATATTTTAAAACCAACTTTTTCCTCATTGCATTTC
>JAJMLV010000229.1:9867556-9877743 GCA_027123465.1 Erythroxylum coca | reverse complement strand
AGGGAACACCCATGAACATTGGGTTCGACTTGCTTAGGTGAAATATTTCCTAGATCAATTCACCGTTATAATTTTATTTTTAGTGTCCAATTCAATTGAAATCTAATACCTTAACCAATTTCTGTCATTTGATTAAATCTAGTCGTTTTAATTCATACCTTGCATTTTTTTTCATATTTCCTTAGTTTGCTAACTTTAATTTATTTTATTTTCAAATAAATCAATTCTTGATCGTCGGAGTAATTTTTCATCATTTAATTCAATTGTTTTGCTTGTTGGAATTCCCTTGAGTACAATATCTGGGTCTTACCGTTTTATATTACTTGTCGACGGGGTTCGCTTGCGTCTAATTGGTCTAGATAGAATTCAATTTATATATTTTTTGTTTAAACTGCAACAAGTTTTTGGCGCCATTGTTGGGAAATAAATTCCTTATTGTGAGTCATTAGGTTAGACGGTATTAATTATCTCATATTTAATTCTTGCTTCATTGTTTATTAGCATATTTTAGTTGTTTACTTGATTGCTTTACTTCGATGTGTTTTATTTTATATTCTTAGCTCTGTTTTTATTTGTTTTTATTTGTCTATTTTATTGATGCTCACTCGTGGTCAAAAGTTCGAGAATTTGCTACTAGATACTGAGATTGAAAAAACTGTTCTCAAGTTGCGCAAAGAAACCAGATTGACTCGAAATAATAACATAGAAGAAAGGATTAGAGAAGAACAGTTTGTAGAGATGAAACAACACGAGGAGAGGTTGATGCCGCATACTGAAGAGAGAAGAAAGTTAACTATATATGATATATTTGACTATGAGGCACAACAACAGACCCATGCTTCTTATATATCATAAGGCCGACAATCACAACTGTGAGTTTTGAGATTCCTCACAGCATTACATCAACCAGATAGGAAAAAATTGAACATATACTAAAACCCGTAATAACTAAAATATAAAACAAACATAGAGTTGCTTTTTAACTAAAAATATAAAGCAAACATAGTATGCTTTTCTTCTCCACGAGTATGTTTCATTTCTTGAATTTTCTCCATTTTCTAGTCCAACAACGATTAAAAGAAAGAAAAAGGAACCGAAACTCAAAAGGATGGCTGTTGCTAGCGAGATAAACAGGAGAGAGTTTATTTCTTTTCCATTAAGAAAAGATAATCAATCAATTATTTTTCTCTTTTAAATTTATTTTTATTAAATGTACATTACTATTTTTTTTATATTTCTAATAATAACACTCCACAAATCGTTTTTCTTCATCAATTACCTCCATTTTGAGACTGTACCTCAAATTGCGTTTTCTTTTTTAATTTGGAAAGAGCTTGATCATGCGGCTAGAAAGGACATTGCCTTTCTCGCTTAACGGTGAAGGCGGAGCCCAATGCTTTTTCTGACGAATGAATGTTGAAGAGACGAAGGCCATCCTAAGAAGTTATGATTACGGAGGTAGAGTAGGAATCATACCAGACGACTTAAAACTCGTAGGTTCAAATTATGTTCAACCATTGAAGAAAGTTTCATGCCCGTTTTAGTATTTGTTTTCTGCGCTATACGTATATATCTTGGTCAAGGTACAGTGACAAAAATGTTCTCTTCGCATAAAATTTGGTGAACATTTTAAATGCCCTTCTGTTGTTATGTCAACTTAATTGAAGGATGATAACCAAGGTAGCTAATCAGTGTGGCAAATTATTTCCAATTCTATATTAATATGCGTTTTTTTGGGGAGATTGTAGAGTTACCACATCATTTTCATGCGCACACATGCGAAAGCAAAGTTGAAAAAGAAGAGGAAGTAATTTACCATATAGCGTAATCATGATCATCTATTAAGGACCAACATCAAATAGTTATCCTTAATTTCTCCAACAGGGACTCCTCACCAAACATATGCATAAATTGTCGATTCTATGTCTAAATCAAAGTTTGAATACTCTCAAAATGTTTTAAATTGTGCGCTCGCTTTAATTACTAACTGAAGGAAAAAGGAATGAACACTCTCATTTGAACTTTGAAGTGAGTAAGAGAAGAAAGCCAAAAATGTGAATTTCGTGTGCTTATTACATATGATGCATAGTAGGTAGCTAACATACTCCTTTAATATACAATCTTCTTTTGACACTTCATTACTCTTATAAGCTAAGATTCACGGCTTTGTCCAATTAATCTCGAAATTTATTAATGCAGAACCCATATGCTCGCAACTCTTAAGCAACAAAAGTAGATTAGCTGCTCTTTTCTGTTCTCTATCATGATTGTGTAGCTTTAATGCATTCAAATAAACTAAACCATTGACCCAATTTTACGTCAACTTTTTCCTTCGATCAAATTAATCGAATGTGTCGGCATTAAGACTTAAAATCTGATCCAAAAACAAACTAGTTTATTAGAAAAAGATGGTTCATCTCTATGCTGCAATTAGTTATTCCACATCCAAAGGATCAGTGCACCTCCACATGAACTCAGCAATAATTAATAAGGATACATTACAATAATATTTTGTTCGTGATTCCTTCATATTGAAATCTATGAAGTCCTTAAAAGTCACCTACTCGTATAGAAATCTGACCTCCTTTAATTCTGTCTCGGGTTTATAAGAAACTGCTCTTAGTACAATAACCAGCAATCGATCTGTTGCTTGTTCTGAAATCATCCTCTTTTTCCTTTTCTTTTCACAAAATCTTGCATTCATAAGTCATCAAGATCAAGTTAAAATGACTACGGATAGTTCAGGCCTTCCCCAGCTAGAACCGCTTAAGATCAGGAAGCATGTGAAGGTCTTTTCCAAACGACAAATGGCAAGCCATGTTTCCATGGCCAACACCTCTACAGATCAGGACTACCATGGAGGTTCGTCTGTTACAGTACCATTCATTTGGGAATCTCAGCCCGGCACTCCTAAGGTTAAATTCCACCATGACAATTCTCTTCCTCCGCTGACGCCACCGCCATCCTACTTCTGCAACTCGCCCAAAGGAACTACCAGTAGAAAACAGTCTAAACCTAATAATCTTCTAGTTGCCATCTTCTCCAAGCGTGCTGCAAGAACAGCAAGTCTCCAAGTCTCTCCTACCTCTTTGTCTTCTTCTTCTTCTTCTTCTTCTTCTTCGTCCCGTCTATCTCCGCCATGGTCACCATCATTTTCTAAGTCGTCATCTATTGGTACCAAATACGGAGAACGTTATGGAACGTTGAGCCCTAGAAAGTCAAGTGATGTAAGAATGGTGGAGGACGAGGAACACAAGTGTAGTAAATCGCCTGTCTCTGTTTTGTGTTTTGGAATTCGTCGTGGAGCCAATGCTAGGTCGCTATGCGTCTATGATTAAGATATTGCTTAAAGATTACAAGTAGGTTAACGAACTCCAATTTGCATCAGGCTTCAGATGCATGGATGATGGATCACTATTGTTTTTTTCTTTTTTTTTTTTCAAATGGAGCGATGAACAAGTCTACCATTTACTAATTACTATCTTGTATGAATACTAAAATAAGTAACTCCCGAGGAAGTACTTGAATCAATAAAACTTTTATACTAATTATATGTCTCTTTAGATTACAGTTCGTTTTCAGCATTAATACGTTAATCAATGCGAAGAACTGAGATATTACATGAACTCAGCTTAATATTGCAACTTCCTAGTGTTTTTTTTTTCTCTTTTTTGCATCTTCTATAATGATATTTAAAAAGTTGGAAATTGGCATTCATCAAAATGTCGAAGATTTATTTGTGTGCAAGATAGAGACGTCTACCTTTATGGTGTGAAAACTACCCACTCATACTTACTTTTAAATGAAGTTAGAACATTAAATGGACTGCATCACCATGTCCAAAGCAAAAAGAAAATGATTCACCGAGAAGTTTTGGATATAATGCATGCAGGTTTCATCCTTTTAAATAATTCGACACAAGAAGTATCAGTTCAACGAAAGTTATCGCGTACAAACAAATTAACTTGGATACTTTGATTTCATGTTATAGATGTTACTACAGCACCAACTCTACTGAGCATATACTATGTTCTAGTTAATTTAAGTCAACCGAATTTATCGGTTAGTCAAGTAGGATGACCCGTAAATTATTAATTGAGAACTTATTATTAATATCAAATGACGATTATCCTAAGATTAAAACGACCATTAATAAAGATCACGATTGAATATCTATTGTTGTTAAGGCAGATGAGGCCGCTACTGTTCTACTCCGAATATTTTATTAAGCTTGAAATTCCATGGTCGAAATTTACTTAATTATGTTGTCTTATGGAACCATGTGAAATAATAAGATTCTTATGGCATTAATAGCTACTATTAAGAAACAGATTGCCAAACTTTATCTGTGAATATTAAAAGATGAATTAAGTACTAACTTGGATTCAATTACTTGCAAATCTCATCATGTGATGTCCACATGGCTTCCCATAAATCTCGGTTGCTCTTATTTTGTACGTATTACTTAATTCAAGGCCATTTCAAATAACCTTATAATCTTATATACATACTGAATTGTACAAAAATCTGAGAATCTTTGAAATGTAATGGAGAAGATATTTTTTGTATTTGTCACCTCTTTTATATAATTGTACGACTTTCTAACTCCCTATTAATAGTACCTTGAAAAACTACATGCATATTGCTACTTTAAGGTCGGCGCATATTGCTACTTTTAGATGGACATCCTCAACTACTATACGGCAAATTTAATGGTTTTATTAATTATGGTTTTAAAGGCTACGACATGGATTACTACTCTTCAAGGATTACATTCGACTCTGAAATCTAAGGCAACGTTGATTTTGTCTAACTCAAGTGGATGTCTGCTTTGATAACTCCGTCTTGTCGGATTTATATGTAAATTAAAAAAAATGAATGAGAACTTTCTATTGGTAAACTTTCATGAGTTTAGATCTAATCAAATTCGATTCTAAGTTATAAAACAAATTGATCTATCCTAAATTTGACTATCTTGACTAATCAATTTTAATTTTTTGTTAAATTCATATTTGAACAAATATTAGGAAAAAAATGACAGATTTAATGCTCTGCCATTGATACTGCAAAGACGAAGAGGAAACGCAATAGCAGAAAATGATTTTTCTTCTTCATGTTATTCACGTGAACAGTTGCTCCTTTTGTATATCTGTACAACAAGTAAAAACAAAGGAAGAAAAATATTTACAAAAATATTTACAGCTCATCACCGAAAGTTCTAGAATCTGTATATAAAACAGAGTATAACCAGCTGAACGTTTCCTGCGTGAATAAGAGTGAAAAACGCTGATGTGAGAACGTCTATATGTTGAGAACGTCTATATTTCAACAATATTCATATTCAAATTCTAATTCAATTAAACTTAAATATTCAAATTCAAATTCAAATTGTATTATATTAAACTAAACCATTCAGTTCGAACTAAGTTGGGAGCGTGGCGACCCATCTTAGTGGTGTGGTGGAGCGATAGAGACCCACCTCTAGAGACCCAGCGAGAGTGACAGTAGGAGAGACCTAACGTGGCGACCCACATCTAGATCTGCAAGCGAGAGGTGATTCTGATCTCTGCCTCCCTTGTTCAACATTGCAGACACTTCCACCTCGATGGAAGGCCCTTCATTGGTCATCCATGAGGCGGTGAACAAGGGTGATTCTTCACTCTCCAACACTGATTTCCTTCCTCTTTTAAGGGAAACCCTAAGCTCACCCACAAGCAACAACAACACCATGGGGGCTGATGTCTCAATAACTCCCTTAAATACTACAATACCAGCTGGAAAGTGGCCCAACAAATTTCCCTCTCACCATAACAAGGGCTAACTGAAGCATTATCAAAATGTATTTAAAGATGGGGTTGTATTTTCACCTCTAGAGCTATTAGCTGCCAGCTTCCGAGCTTGATCCACCTCTCTCATAGGATTTTTCTGGACTAAGTGACCTACTTTTTTGACTATAAATACCTGGACGAGAGCTCAATGGGGAAACAAAGGTCTGCAGAATGTGAAGTTACATGAAGATGGTACGATCCTCTTCAAATTTGTTAATGAAATATTTCTTAAGGAGATTGTAGAAAAAGGCTCATGGCACATTGGAGGTCAGCCACTCTTTTTATAGCAATGGAGGCTAGAAATGAAACTTGATAGAAGTAGGATTAAGGTTCTGCCATTGTGGGTTCAATTTCATGATTTACTGGTAGAATTTTGGATGGTGAAAGGGCTAAGTTTCTTAGCTAGTGCCTTGGGAAAACCTGTGTGTATGGACTCTCAAATGACGAAAATGGTGAGAATTGGATATGCTAAAGTTTGTATTGAAGTGTAGAAGAATGCATCTTTACCTGATCACAACCTTTAATATCTCATGCATTGTTTGTAGCTTGGCAGAGTCACATGATTTTTTTCTATAGCTTTCCTCATTCTCTCTTGATTATTCTTCTCTAACACCCCCACTCGAACTTAACCTAAGGCTTTAAACTAGGTTTAATTTTTTAGTCAGAAAAAGAAATCTTGTCAAGCTTAGGTATTTTTTGTGGATGTCAGCGAGTTGGTCATCTGTGTTAACATATTTGATTTCTATTTCTCCTTTCTCCACCTTGTCTCGTATGAAATGTACGCCGATTTCAAAGTGTTTTGTTCTTAAGTGAAAGAGAGGATTTTGAGCGAGAGCTCGTGCTCTATTGTTATCACTCTACATAATAGGTTTGTGAGCGAGAGAGAAACCTAGCTTAGATAGTAGAGATGTGAGATAGAAGACTTTGGTCGATACTTGAGATAGAGCTCGATATTTAGCCTCAATGCTAGATCGAGCTACTGTCATCTATTTCTTAGAAATCCATAAGATTAGGTTTCTCCCTAAAAATACACATCCTTCGGTTGTTGATTTACAATCGTCGGGAGAGCTGGCTCAGTCATAGTCACTGTAGGCGTGGAGTTCAAAAGATGACAATGACGATCAGAAGAGCAGTCCCAAATTGGAGGTTCCCTTTAGGTAATGCAAAACTCTTTTACATGCAATCCAGTGTGTGTTTAAAGGATTTTATAAAAATTGGTTCAATTTGTTGACTACGTAGCTGATGTCTGGTCTTGCGTTGCATAGATATTGAAGAGCTCCTATTATACTTCGGTAAAGCTTTGGGAGTTTAAATGGCATGCCATTATGCAGAGAGAACTTTGTTGCTGGAGTGATGGGTGTTGATGAAGGTTTAAATGAGAACATATTTGTTCGGGTAAGCAGATCTTCAATGTATTACTTCTGTGAAAGATATGTGCCATTGTTGTTTCTGTATGTTTCGAATCCTAGAAAATGATTTATACTTCTAAGCATTTTAAGTGCAAATTGAGACTGCAATTGACTGATAATTGCATGAATTGTTTAAGTTGAATTTCCTGTGATTAGAATGTCATCTATATAGACTAGTAGCATTGTAATAATTTCATTTTTTGTTTGAGTAAAATAGAGAGGTATCTGCGTTGAGTTGTGAAATCCCCACTAAGATAGTGCACATTTCAGTTTGTGAAACCAAGCCCTAGGGGCTTGTTTCAGTCCATAGAAAGCACTTTCCAGCTTGCATATATGATGTGGTTGTGTTTTGTTTTCAAATCCTTGTGGTTGGTTTATGTAAACAGTTTCATGTAACTCCCCATGTAGAAAGGCATTGTTAATGTCGACTTGCTGAATCTCCCAATAATGGGAGATAGCAAGTGAAAGCATTACTCTTATTATTGAGGCTTTCACAATAGAGCTAAAAGTTTTTGAAAAATCAATCCCAGGGTTTTGATTAAACCTTTGGCAACAAATCTAGCCTTTTGTTTAGAGATAGTTCCATCAACATTGTATTTGATCCGAAACACCCATTTTGTGCCAAGAATATGCATGGTAGGCTTATAAGGGACAAGTGTCCAAGTGTGATTATGTTATAGGGCGTTGAATTCATCTTGCATAGCTTGAAACCATATAGGGTTAGAGCTTCAGAGACTATTTTAGGTTCAATTTGTGGATTTAAGGTTAGAGAAAAGGAATAGAGTTTTGGTTTGAAGATTCCACTTTTGGATATAGTTAGCATAGGATGAACACTTTGTATATGTGGAAATGAAGAGTTTGGGTCAGTATGTGGGGCAGTTGATGAAGTGGTGATAGGTAAGGCATTTTATTTGTTTTGTTCAAATGCAAAATGTGATGATGAGCTAGGATTTGGAGAGCTGACCTGGCTATTGAGGGATTCAGCTAAGTGAGAGCATTCTACCGAAGAAGAGTGATTCTAGATGGGCCTTGAAGAAGGTGTATCAATTGGAGTTGAGGTTAGATAAAGGGTAGGAGAACTTGATAAGGCTATAGGATGGTTTGAATGTGAGGGAAAGAGTTGAGAAAATGGAAATTCTTCCTCATTGAATTCAACATGACGAGATATTATGATTTTTCCTTCATTATTCAAACACTTGTAACCTTGATGCATTGAACTATACCTAAGAAAAACACATTTAGTGGTGTGAAATCCTAACTTATGATGAGAGTAGTATCTGGGATAAGAAAAACAACTACGACCAAAGGTTTTGAGATTGAGATAGTTCGGTGATTTGTTTTCCATCTTTTCAAAAGGTAAGAGATTGTTTAGTCTAAGAGATGGCAAATTATTGATAAGGTAGGCAGCTGTGTGAAAAGCTTCTAACTAGTAAGTGAGCATAAGATAAAAGAGTTAGTACCATTTTGGTGATGTGTCTGTATTTCTTTTCAGAAACATCATTCTGTTGGTTAGTGTAGGGACAACTGAACCTTGGTTGTATTCCATGTTTGGTGAGGTAGGGCAAGATAGTTTTGTATTCACCTTCCATGTCAATATGTAGAGCTTTGATTTTTTTGGTTACTTGAAGTTCAACTTTTGTTTTGAATTTGATAAAGATAGATATGGTATCAGATTTTAATTTTAGAGGATATAGCCAAGTGAATCTTGTATAGGCATTAACAAAGATAAGGTAGTATTTTTCTCCTTTGGTTAAGAGATATGGAGATGGTCCCCAAATATCTGAATATATGATTTCCAAGAGATTCTGAGTAGTTATTTCATGAGTTTGAAATGGTAACTGATGCAATTTTCCTTCCTTACAAGCGTCACAATATGAAAGGTTTCTGAGGTTAAAGTTGAACTTCATTGAACTTAGAATTTGTTTCAAGATATACTTAGAAGGATATCCTAACTTTGCATGCCAAACATTTACATTCTTTTATGTTATGTTTACCTCACAATGATTGTTTAAAGAAGAGACTTTTTGTTGGATGTGATAGAGTTTAGGATGTGTTGGCTTGATACTATCGGGTTGTCGTTTAGTGATTATGTGATTGTAGAGACCATCCCGAAGCACTCCCTTAAGCAGAATCTTCCTTGTTGCTTTGTCTTTAAACAGACAATTTTTGTTAGTAAACTCAATAGAAATGTTGTTATCATTGGTAAGTTTAGAGATGCTAAGTAGATTTTTGGTTATGCTGGGAACATGCTGTAACATCTCATCACCGATGGAAAGGATAAAATAGTAATTTGGGACGGGTTAGGCGTGTGTAAACATATCTCGGCATGATCATACATCATATGGCCTCTATATATATATGAATGACAATTTGTGCACATGCACATGATTGTACATGCATTCATGACATTTCCCGGCACACGTGCTTATTGTGAAAAATATGTTATTTGTGCTTGAAAAATTGAATTGGAGTGGTTTATGTGTGTTTTACAATTTTAGGAAATTTTAGAAAATTTTAGGAAATTTTTCGGAATATTTTTCCAGACTGGAAAAATTGCCAAGTGGCGGACTGAATGGATTTTCGATACTAGAAATGACTTTCCAGTGAAACTGAAAAATTAGATACATGATTTTAGTATTTATTACTTTGATCCATTAGAATTTGGAGAGATTTTGGAGTAGAAATTGAATTGAAATTGGAAAGAGCCTTAAGAGTTTTTAAGAAGAAGACAAGTGGCAAGTGACACTTGTCACTTGCCTACTTAGTCTTATAATTAATAGTTTTATAATTACCCTAATTGTTAAAAGCCACTTACGACACTTCATGTAACATCCCATCACCGATGGGAAGAGTAAAATAGTAATTTGGGATGGGTTATGAGTATGTAAACTAGTCTCGGCATGTTCATGCATAATATGGCCTCCATATATGCATAAATTGTAATTTTTGT
>JAJMLV010000229.1:9728317-9743058 GCA_027123465.1 Erythroxylum coca | reverse complement strand
GTTGGTGTATTGGGGGATTGGGTGAGAGGAAAAATTGTGTGATTGTAAGAATTTTTCACATAGTGAATTTTCTTCTCTGTGCTCGGGATTTTTCTCCGGTTTGGGAGTTTCTATTACAAAAATATTTTCAAAAATTCCAATCTACTAACTACCATTGGAATAGTAAAATAGAACCAAGGATAATAAAAGTAATGCTCAATTTTTACTCAATAATTAAGGAAATAAAATTAATACCAGCAATTGATATAACAATTCAAACATCTAAGCCACCTTGAATAATCACCAAATATTCACTAAAATCTCAATACAAAGTCTTGACCTAAATCAAAGTAATGAAATTAAACTAAAATCAACACAATATCAGTTGCTAAACGATAACACAAACACAGGAGTCTTCCAATTCAAAGATATAATCCATACATAACTCTAAATAATTAAATAGTTATCCTAAGACATAGGAATCACTAAATAATTAAATGGGTAGAAGATAAATGCAACTTAAACTCCCCTATGAAAACCCAAACTTTTGCCATTGCCATTGAATCAGAAGATTAAGATTAACTAGCCACTAAAAATCACGAAAGATGCTAGATACATTGAGCTCTGACGGTCAACCATGGAAGGTGGAAAATGATGATTTAGGATTTGTGGGAGATGACAGTTTCAGATTTTTTAGGAAATGAGGATAAAACATTGAAACCTATCCCTCTTCTTTTAGAACACCTCTGACGATTCTCTTCACCACGTTGGCATTTTTTTCTCACATTTTCTGGTCATGCATGCCCCTCCTGAATTTTTTGTCCCTTCTTTTCCCAACTAACATGCACTTGGCTTTTTCCTTCTCTCCCAGACCGCGCACACACCATGCACCTCCATTACTACCGCCAGCCCTTCTCTTCTTTGATGTGACAATTTAATTCATAGTTTCTGGTTCACTCAAAACCCTCGCAAACCTCACACCTTCTCCACACTGTCGTTTCTTCTCACTACGCACGCCTCTCTCTTTTGCTGTCTCAACACGCTGTCATTTTCTGGTCTTCTTTGTCCAGCTGTTTTAATGCCTTGATCACTACTTCTTTATCTTTTGACCTCTAATTTCTCCAAGTGCCCTACAATAATTACAAATAAAGTAGCATCAATTGCTTAAAATCAATTTATCACAGTTAAACACAAATTAGATGTAAGGCACAATAATTTAAATAATGATCAAATAATTCCATAAAGACCAATTATAGTGACAAAAACCCATCCAATTGTTATGAAAAATATATAAATAAATGAGTTTGTCACATACCATTCTTACTAGTTCGCCTACAAATTTCAATTTATTCACAAGTCTCAATTTTTTTAAATAGAAGTCAAATCTAACTTGTACCTACTGAATATACAAATATAGAACACATTGTGGACCTAAGTTTCTTTAGCAATAGCAATAGGGTCATCTTAAATTTAAGAATCCTATAACATAGTTTGGCTGCTTTATGTCAAAAAAAACACATATACTTGTTATAACATATTTAACTTTTTATGCTTGAGTCCCAGTTAAAAAAAGGGACTTCAATATTCACTTCTAATTTATTCTATATCCATTCATTCATAAAAATGGAACATTCGACTTACATGATATAATTCAATGAAAGTTTTCAGCCATTTTTAATACCTCAATGAGATAAATTTTCAATTATTCATAATATCTTAATGGATCAATTTCTATCATATCTTACATGATCAAAATACTCTTTATAATAAAGTTCAGTGAAGTAGTAGGCAGATTCCTTTACTTTAATACCTCGACATGTTCTATCTAGATCATTGCATCTTATTTAGAGATGTATCTTCGACAAGTCACTAATTAATATCTTATGCCAAAGATGCCTTAATCTCAATTGATTCTAGACAACATTTCTCTATTTATGCCTACCTTTGATCGCGATGGACCTTTCCACGATTGTGACAGAAGCTTGTGGAATTGGCCACGATCGTGAGGACTCTGCCACGATAGTGACAGAACTAATTAATCTCAACCATGATTGTGAGGACTACGCCATGATCGTGCCCTGCTTCTATTTCCTCGAATCATCACACATAGTAACATCATTTACACTCTTAATCTATCCCCAATTGATCATTTTAAATGCTTTCATGTGCTACTCTAAGTCATCTTAGAGTTTTAACTATAGGAACTATGACTAAAGAGTATTCAATAAGTCATAGATCACTTCTTATTTCAAATCCAAACATATAATACTTAGGTACTTAATAATATCACTTGTCAAAGTAATCACACTATCAGCTATGCATTCTCAATAAAAAATTAACTTAACCTTAAGAACTCCTACATATATCACTATCATTTATCTCATCTTCCAATTATCATTTATTCATTTGACATACATACGTTCACAACCAATTCAAATTTTTAGGAGCATAACCTCCATGAAGTTTTGACCTTAATTCCACTTGTATAATCTTATGCTAAATCATAACTCTTATCACATTTATCAAACAATCATTTTAAGTCCAAGTTCAACCTCTCCAGGTCATAGAAAATTTATTTTCTTTCAACTTGGCTTGTTCACTTTAACTCTTTTCATTCATATTTATATCTCTACTTTCCTCAATTAGTCCATGACAATGTATTCACATCTATTTCACATTCAAGGATATACCATCACAATATAATATTGATTCCACAAATACAAATGTAGTGAATCTTTATCTATCATATAGGACCATATACTATTACTCATTTCTAGATATCCACAAACTTTCATTTTCTCATATTTTGAAAAATGATCATTCTTCTCACTATTTCTATCAACTCAAACTCTTAACAATTGTCCATGCGTGTGACTCATGTAAATAAAACTTAGATTGGGGATCAGTTGCTACTATCTGCTATGACATGTCTAAAATGCATGTAACTTGACATATAATTTGAAAAACGCCCATGTAAGACACTAAGCTTGGGCTCTGTTACCAACTCGGTACCACCTTACTCTTATAGGGCATATTCCCAAACATACTAACGGTATTCGAGAACATACTCTAAGAGGGTGACATGTTAGAACAGTCAAACAATCATACTTACTGTAATTTTTTCACGCATTACACGCATATTTAGAAGATCAATAAACCTTTTTCGGCTCATTTTATTCAAAAAAAAATTCAGTTGCAATTGTTACAAACAGGTAACACATTATCATAAATTCTAGTAATCATCTGGGTCCAATACAAAACATTTCTAGTCATACAGTCAATACACTTTTCAATTCACATAAATGTTGTAGAATAATTACAAAATATATTTTTTTAAAAATAAAAAAAGACTATAAACATATGCAAGACAATACCAAGCTTGTTTAAGATATTGTCCCATATCCTTTTGTAGATACCAGACACACTAATAATTGAGCCTGTGGCTCTTGTGTATATTCCGAGCTTTAAGCTCTTTCAAACTGGTCACTCCAGTCACAACTATCTTTATATTATTATGCATTTATATAAAGAAATGCATCAATTCATATAAGATCAATCAGTCACTTTATTTCACTTTACATATTCATTTTCACAAGTCATCGGACCTACATCTGGCATTCAACAGTTATGTTGAGAATCACTTATTTCCTCGCTCATTCACATTTATCAAACTTCTCAGACTATTAATGTCCAGAATTAACACATTCACATTCACATCAATAATAATTCAGTACAGATGCTTAAACAAAACAATTAATTAAGAGGAGACCATTTAGGTCGACTTACAATACGCTCCAATTTAGCATTTGCTTCCAAGATCTAGATATGTCTGGATGCTAACGTTCTATCCTGTGTATCCACTTCGTGCAACACACACATTACTAATTGTACAATTACATACACATTCAATCGTACGTATATGTTATGTGTTATGTATAATGCATGCTCAATTTGACTATTTTGGGTATATTTCCTTTATTCACATCTCATGATCATTCAGTGATACAAATTTATTCTAAGTTCATCACACAATCATGCACTAGGGATGGCTCAATACAATTGATTATTATAACATCATCAATCAATCATTTACCAGTCCTTTCCTAGTGAATTTAGATGACAATGAACTCTGGTAAAGAGGAAGGACATTGTGTGAGGAGCTTGTGGTTCAGATTCAAGTCAATCAAAGGTCCGGAGAAGGAGATACGGTCAAAAGAGTGAAGAGTGTTGAAGGCTATCAAACAACAATGCACCTTCTTTATCACGATCGTGCTTGTGCACGATCATACAACTTCCTGATGTTTTCTATCTATCATGCAACTCCTTGATGTTTCCTCTCTGTCACGATCGTCTGTGTGCGCGATTGTACATTACATGATGATCCCTTATTCAAGCATCATTCTAGCTTTTCTCAAAATAGATTTTCTTATTAATGTTTTGTGGCCATTTGGACAAGGAAAATGAAGTATTTAGGTAATACACTCTTCTAAGCAAATGTTCCCATATGTCTTAAGTTTCTAACAAAACTAAGTTCACACAATTTGGTTGAGTATTTTGGAAGTTATACACAAAATACTTCAGACTGTACTCACAGCACAGCAGTACACAATACTCAACTTCAAGCCAAATTTTGAAACTCTTAGAGGCAGAATTAAAATTCGATTCCTTCATACAAAATATAGAAATATATATCTAGTTTAATATAAAATTAAAATCATCCCATTTGGATTTCTAAGATCATGATATGACTAAAATATAGATGCATATCCAGTGGAAAATTTACAACTAACATATTCCAAAAATTCTTCTTTCACTTTTCCAGATTTTTAACTCCTACATGTTACATTCAAACCATCTTATGCTTAGATTATCTTTTCTACTTCATTTACTCTTTATTATCAACTCCATTTCAGCTTAATATCATTCATAAACAACTCATAAACTATGGTTGATCATAAACACCAAAAATAGAACATCAACATATACATATGTTCATCAAATTTTTACACACATTCTACTCCACCGTCATGATCATTTCACCTTCCAACTATCATCTTACATGTCTATATTTATGTAACCCTTGAAGATTAATGTATAAATTACTTGATAAAATTCCAAACTCTTTAAAATCACCATGAAACCCTAGGCTCCAAGCTTATACGATCTTCAACTCTTCAAGGAGGAATATATTAGGTTTTTAGTTGCAAAAAGAATAGATAGCAAATACCTTGAAGAAACAAAGTGAAGGAAAGTA
The DNA here is from genome assembly GCA_027123465.1 of Erythroxylum coca. Lineage (NCBI taxonomy): Eukaryota > Viridiplantae > Streptophyta > Magnoliopsida > Malpighiales > Erythroxylaceae > Erythroxylum > Erythroxylum coca. Next base: position 9,737,825 of record JAJMLV010000229.1, on the reverse strand, counting down.
AGATCTCAACGTGATGAGGGTGAGCGTGAGAAGATCATGAGTAGAGAAGAAGAAAATAAAGAAGAGAGCTTGTAGTGAAAATGAAAGATAATTTAAAGATGGTCTTTTAATGTTATGTCATGGGTGAGTTAAAAGCAAGGTAAAAACTTGCTTGGTGGGTGTCATGACACTTACTACTTAAAAAAAATAACATCTTTTAATGATGGGACTCAGTACCATTAATTTCTAGTTCATTTGTCACCTAATTTATAATTTGATTGTCACATAATTTTCAATAACACTTGTCATTAAATCTTAATGTCACTTATCAATAATTTATACTGTCATTTGACATTTATTTCTACTGTCCTTTATCAATTGTCTTGCCACTTGACATTTTTCCTTATCAAAACATATCCAAAATTTCCAAATTTTTACCAAAAATTCTAAATCAATAATATAATTTATCAAATCAATTTTCAAGACAAAATATTCACTATTCACATTATAATCATTTATACCTAGAAAATGTCAAATGAGTGCATAAACAGTAATTGCAATGTGTATGAAAATCTATTCACATGCATGTGTATGCTACTGCTACTAATGAGTATGAAATGCATTTTTCTTATCTCTCATTACCATTTCTTGTTTACAAAAATCTAGGGTTCTAACCTTTGTATGGAAATGGGATGTTATAAGTGAGGTGCAAGAGGAGTGATCTGTAAGAGGTGCGAGCGTGAGTGGTGTAACCTAGATCTGAGAGAGCCCCACCTCCAGATTTGACGACCCACCTATGCTACAACTCACGCGAGCTCTTTAACAACTCCACGGTGGTTGTACCTTTCGTGCGAGGGACAAGATTTGCGAGGGGAGTGAGATATGTGAGCTTTAGGTGGCATGACAACCCAGATGTAAAGGGAATAAGAGTTTGTGTGCAAGAGGTGACTGGGAAAGAGTAGAAGTCTATGAGCAAGGTGTGAGAAGAGTGAGGTTAGGGGTGTGAGTGAGATCTGAGAGATCCCCACCTCCAGATCTGATGACCCACCTTAATGCTACGACTCACACGAGCTCCATAGCAACTCCACGATGGTTGTACCTTTTGTCTCGGAGGAGGGACCTCCTCCGTCGTCTCTAGAGAATGGGGAAGCCTCCCTCTCCAAAAATGAATTCCCAGCTATCAGTACAAAAGTCCTTCAAGGCTCCCCGGAGAGGTATCCTAATGCGTCCCCAACAGAGGTGGGTATGGCTTCTACTCATACTAATGGGTGAAGGCATTAACCAATGACCCAAAACTTTAACTTAAAGATAGATATGGTGAGCGTGAAGTGTAGTGTACGAGCATGGAAACCCAGACCATAGATTCAGTACAATCGGGGTGCCCTGCGACACTTCCAAAATGTCATGAAGGATGAAGTGGAACTCCTTAAAGCAGGAGCCAATTTATGGGCTTTTGTATTAGCTGGGGTATTTTGGAATAAGTGAATAGCTTTTCTAGTTGTGCAAAATTGGGCAAAGGCTCGGTGGGGGAAGAAAGTCTTAGAGAAAGTCATGCTTCAGGAGGATGACTCTTTCGTCTTCATGTTCAACTCCGAAAGCAACATTCTAAAAATACTGGAACAGGGATCGTGGCATGTCAATAGGCAGCCATTATTCATCTAAAGATGGAGACCTGGATTCCATTTTAACAAGGTAAAATAGAAACTATCCCTTTATGGGTCAAATTTTATAACGTTTCGTTAGAATTCTAAATGTGGATGGCTTGAGTTTCCTAGCGAGCTCTTTTAGTAAACCGATTAGCATGGATGTTCAAATAGCCAACATGGAGCGTGTGTGTACTATACCAAAATTAGTATTGAAATGAGGAGGGACACAACACTCACTAATATATTGCCTATAATGAAGTTAAATGAGAATGGTGAAATAAATATAAGGTTAATATTTCTTACCCTTGGAAGCCAACAACTGGGAAGAAAACATGGCAATCGACAGGGAATAAGTTTAAAACAGAGAATCATTCTAAAATTATAGGATCTGGCGAAGCAGAGGCATCTAAAGGGGAAGCAGTTGACTCCTCCACATTAGTGGTTCATCATAGCCCTACTAGTAAGGAGGTGGAGTCAGCAAGCGGGAATTTAAAGCAAAAATCAATTATGGAGGAGTAGATTTTGAAGGACAATATACCTTTAACAGATGGGAATTCATCTGCTATGGAGCAATCCCTTCATAAGCTATAGGAAGTGCAATATACAATTTTGGAGTATAATGTCATTAATGGGAATATAGTTGATGTTGTGAATATTTAGTAGGCTAACAATCAAAATTTTATTGTTACTGAACTAGATAAGCAACTTGAAAACGTTTCTAATAAGGCTAAGAGGGAGAATAGTGCAATTAATGTGAATATTGATTATGTTGTGGATATTCATCATGTTAATGATGAGTTATCAGTTTATGTAGTAGTTGATGATAAGGTTGGTTTAGTAGTTGAAAATAGTGGAGTTGTCTCTGAAGCACTCTTAATGAAGGCAAATATTCTTCTTAGTGGTGATATGGATGTTATTAATAGTGGGTTTGATACGTTTGAATGTTCTATGGTTGATGTTACTGGTGTAGAACTTGATATAGTCCCTATTGAGGCTGTTAAAAATAGACGTAGTGTAGAGGATTTAATTAATAGGGAAGGTGTTAATGGTGAAGTTATGTTATATTATGCTATTAATCAGGAAATAGTTCAAGCAAATGGATTGAAGAATGTTGTCTGTAGTGCTATTAAAGTGGATTGCGATGGTTTGAAAAATGAAGTGCATCACTTCACCTCGCAATATTTTAAGCATTATCAGATAGATTGGGCCAACTTGTTGACTCCATTAGCAATTATTGAGCAAAATGAGAATTCTAGAGATAGGTTGGAGTATGAAGAATATACAACAATGGTAAACTCACAGTGATTACGGTGTAGTAAGTCAAGGGACTAGGAATACTAGCTCCCAGAATGTAGAATAGAAAATAGTTTCCCCTCGAGAAAACAGTCTAGATTTGGCAGCAAAGGATAGTGATTCTCCATCCGGTGCAACCTAAATCCCTGACATTTCAAGAGATTTTTGTATGCAATCAAAAATTGCAAAAAGGAAATCAGTAAGGAAGAAAAAGAAAAATCTCAAATCCCAACAATAGGAGATTAAACAACCCTTTTAAACAAGGAAATGTATCTTGGCATGCAACGTCTAGCCTAATCTTTCGATAGAGATGAAGTATAAATGGAGTCTTTAGTTCATTATTTTTGTGGACTATCTTGGAGAAGATATACTGCATTACTTAGGAAGTTGGTTTGTTATATTGTCAATATGATCATAGAAGCGAGCCGAGAAGTCTCTGGATTACCTCTGTTTTCATAGCCCTAATTTGGAAACACTAGCATATTCAATGTGCAGATAGGAGGTCTTTTACCTCTTTTACAATCAACTTGGCTTGAATAAGCAACGATGTCATATCTTCTTACTACGCTGTTATTCCAATTAGTCTGTCTGTATTGTGTAGTGTGTTGTCATTTTTATTGTAGGAGACTAAGGAGATTACTACTACTCTGCTAAGTTGTTCTTCCACTTTAATCTGTCAATCTAATTTTTAAATTTTTCAAAAAAAACAAACTTTAATGTATATGAAGTGAAGAAATTTTATATATTTATATTTAAATCATCACTAAACATAGGAACAAATGACAAATATCAAACCCCTTACCAAACTTCTTTCTACTTGTGATATATAGGTACAAGGTATACATAGCTGAAATGATGCGATGAGATGGGCAGTTTTTGGACTCCATTGCGACCAACAAAAGTTAATGCAAAACTAATTCCGCCTTTATTTTTGTTTTCCTCTCTTAGTTACTTCAAATATTTTTCCCTATAGAGCATATAAGTTTTTATTGTACTTTCAAGTAACAGAATGCTCTTTTTGTTTTATGGCAGATAATGCGAAGAGAGATGCGATCAAGAAGGCAGTGGGTGTATCGGATGTATTGATGGACGGAGAGGTTAAGGGGCTGTTATTAATGAGAAAAGGATTGAGTTGGAATTTTGTTTATTGCGCGTTTAATCAAATTAACTCATCCATGGCGTAGTGCTATTCACGCCATCAAAGTTCAAACTATATCGGAATAGGCAGGCATAGAAAGAAATTCAAATATGTTATAATAGAGCTTACTATAATCAGGGCTTATACTCTCATACTGATCGTTAGCATTGCCATCAAGAGTTTTATCAAAATTTTGTTTTATAATTTGGGAATGAAGGCATTTTAAATGTTGTTAGCTTTCCCCAAGACAAAATAAATAATTTTATACAAGGTTTCGTATAAGCAGTTTCTTTTATGCCTTCTTGGCTCGCGACCAATATCAAGAGCATAAGAAATTGGCTATGGGGTGAAACTAGTTCTCTGCAGTCCATTCCTCGATCGCCCTTCTCGTTCACATTGAAACCAAGGATATCTTTATCTATCCATTTAGCAGCAAGTTTTAACTATTTGTTTGTCAGTCTTAAGTTGAGTTGAATTGGTTAGCTTTGAGTTTAGTTTTCCTTGGCCATCTGGCTGAACGGAAATCCTCCATTCTTTTTCGCATCTCTAGCTTACAAGTTAGCATGTAAAGGAACAGAGACTACAATTAATGTCAAGCACGTTCCTTCGCTGAACTTGAAAGTGACAAAGATTGTTTAAACTTCTCAAGCCATTCTAAAATACAGCAAATATTGAGATTTTATTAACAAAATTTAAATTGTCAACGGCATTGATGTCTCCACGATGTGCAGAAATGGTATTTAATTCTTAAGATTAGTTTTGGATATTTCTAAGTTTTGTCAACGAAATAACTCAATGTTTAATTGGTTGGTCTATATATATTCCATAAAACCACAGGCACAAAAGTCAACAATTAGCAATGCACAATTGGCAGGAACATTGGACATTTATGATTGAGGGGCACTGGAAAGTATAACCTAAAACTTGTTCTTCATAAATCTGTTCAATAATATCCTTTAGAAATTGACTTGTAGAAACGAAAAAATTTTGATGGAAAGTGGGCATTAGAACGAGTGGGTAGCTAGCTAGGTAAGGAGGAAGAGTAGTTTATGGGAGCTTTTTTTCACTAAGTTACAATTAATTTGAACTTATAATTAAATAAAATAATTTAAATGTATGAATTTTCAATTTTAGAGTGATATCTAACAATTACAATTTCATTAACAATTTTAGTAACTAATGTGACATGTTATTTCTTATATTTATGTAATAAAATTAGGTCTAACAGTACTTTTTATGATTATGTCACTAATCCATAACTTGAGTTCATCCAGTTGCCCCAATTCCTCTTCTAAGTAAATTAATACAATACTTTGTAGTTTGTTATTAGACACGAAATATAAAATTTCCATTAATTTTGTCGTTTAGTTGCTGGGTTGACCTTAAAAAGTGCAGATACACACATATTTGTCTATACTTAAGTCGTTGCACGCACCCACCACTTGGTCTGTAAATAGCGGTCAAGATATCAAATACGCGTATGTAGCTATAGCCAAAACTTGATTAATCATTATAAATTTAGCAAGCCATGCTATATGATGATTGAATATTTGTGCGAAATAGAAAAATGTAGCAACGAAATTTCAAACCAATTACGTCAAACAAGAGAAGAATCGTTGTGCTGTTTCAGCTACTATAAATGCAGAATGTAGTCGTCGTCATATCTTCACACCTAAGTTGTAGCGAAGTTTTGACGTATAGAAACACCTGAGGTGATCGACAGCTATACGCAAATCTATGGCTCCTCTTCAAACCTTGGTTTTCTGCACTGTAGCAGCGTTGGCAGTTTTTCTCATACCAGCATATGCACAGCAACTAACCTCTGATTACTATGGCCGAGTTTGCCCTCGGGCGTTGCCTACCATCAGAAGGGTCGTCAACCAAGCAATTACCAAAGAACGACGAATGGGAGCTTCCCTACTTCGCTTGCACTTCCATGATTGCTTTGTCAATGTAAGATTTGTTATTGCAAGTGACAATCACTGTGTGATACAACCTAAGGGAGGGGACCTATTTTGACAATCATTAAACTAAAATGCAACAGATTCCTGACTCTTGAGGGTGGAACATAGAATATTAAACTTAATTTTAGATGCATATGTTTGTCGTAATCTTTTGTAAACTTAATTGTCCCGACTCCGAGGATGTTGTTATCTCTCAGTCAGATGTTTGTGGCTTCATACATTGAGTGTTAATGGCAGGGATGTGATGGATCTGTTCTTTTGGATGACAATGCTAACTTTATGGGCGAGAAGACAGCCATACCCAATTTGAATTCACTCAGAGGATTTGATGTTGTTGACACGATTAAATCAGCAGTGGATGAAGCGTGCAACGGTAGTGTGGTGTCCTGTGCAGACATCTTAGCTGTTGCAGCTCGAGACTCTGTATCCATTGTAGGAACTTCTTCTCATTCTCCAAGCTTATTCTTGATTCTTGCTTCAGTGAACTGAACCAGCTGTTTTTAATTTGTTACAGTTGGGAGGCTTGAACTACAATGTATCGTTAGGCCGAAGAGACGCAAGAACCGCAAGCTTCAATGACGCACTCACCAATCTTCCACCTCCATTTTTCAACTTCTCGCAGCTTCTTTCCAATTTCCAATCTCACGGACTTAACCTCACCGACCTTGTGGCTCTCTCTGGAGGACATACCATTGGACTTGCTCGGTGTACAACTTTCCGGACAAGAATTTACAATGACACTAACATAGACGGAGCGTTCGCTAGAAGTTTACAGGGCAGTTGTCCAACAAGTGGAGGTGACAACAACACACAGCCACTGGATTCAACTTCAGTTTTATTCGACACACTATACTTCAGGAAATTGGTTCAGCGCAGGGGTCTGCTCCATTCTGATCAAGAGCTGTTTAAGAATGACGGCAGTGCCAGCGATAATCTGGTGTTAAGGTATATTAATCGTCCTAGTGATTTTTTCAATGACTTTGCAGCTTCCATGATCAAAATGGGAAACATGAATCCTCTCACTGGCACAGCTGGAGAGATTAGAAAGAACTGCAGATTAGTTAACCCCGAATGATTTTTTAACTTACCGTTATATCATGCCCTAAGTTGTCTCGCTTTAAAACTGGAAACAGTTGCTTGTTTTGCGATTCCATTGTATTTGTTTTTCTTATCATCTTTTCGGTTGCTAATTCTAGATCTCTTACTTCAAGAATGTAATCGGAATTATTGTAGCAAAATGCTGTTCCGCTTAAAATTGCAGTTTGTAAAACATGGCGTCAATATTTATATAGCTCATGCATTGTATTGCTCTAAAGGAGGTGATATGGAGCTTGTCTACGAAGAGGTTGATGAGAAGGGTGGATGTTTAAAGACATGCAAGTAGGGTTTGGATGTTTAAAGACATGCAAGAGGTTGATACGCAATGAGTAAGGCATTAACCCAACTATCATATTACAAGATGACCAAAAACTCTCTCTAGGGAACACTTCCAAGTATTTGGGGTTTTGTTTTCTCTTCTTTGCCTCTTTTTTTTTTTTTTTTACAATTTTGGACTACATACAAAAATCTCTTAAAATGTCTGAAATTTGGGCTACAACTAATGAAAAATCACAATCCTCTCAAGATATTAAAAATTCTCAACAGAATTTAAGCGTTAGCGGACGCATAACAATAATTGGTTTAACTAAATAATAAAATTAAACAAAATAATAACAATAAATATATAAAGTATGACATTATTTTGCATGATTCCGTCGAGTATGCATCCGGAAAAGAACGAAAAGACAAACTCTTATTATGATCATTTTAAAAAAGTAAATAATATATGAAAAGTAATTTAAGTCTCAAATTTAATAATTCACATACAATATCTTTTATTTTTATTCATTTGAAATTTTCTTATTTTCATTTTTCTTCAATATTCTGAATTTTATGTCTTATTATCAATTAAAGAGGTAAGATGTTTATTTATATCAACAAAATTTCAAGAATATATTATGAGTATTAATATTAGGGTTAATTACCAAAAAACCTCAAACTTTCCTCTATTTTTCAAATATAAACTAAACTTTAAAAATTAACAATAAAATATTCAAATTTTCAAATTTTTTCGATTCTAGTCCTAACTTTAAAAAATCCATAATTTTAAAAAATAGCAATAAAGTATTCAAACTTTTAATTTCTTCAATTCTAATCCGTCGTTAATATTTTCGTTAAATATGTTGACATGACTTACTACATGTTTCAGAAACCTTAACTATTAATACTTATAGCTCAAAATTAACACAACAAATGAATATTAATGAAATGAAACCGTTTAATCACATAATTAAAACAACATCGTTATTTTAAAATGAATTAAATAAGATTATGTAGCCTCGACAACCTTACATTTTGATTTCAATTTTTCCTTCATTTTCAATTTGTTCTCTCGAGGCTCTCACCCTTCGATTTTCAGATTATGTAGCCTCGACGCCCTCATACTAAAGAAATAAAAAGAATGAACTAAAAATCAAAAGCTTATTAATGTAGTATGCTGTAATGCGAGAGCTTTTTAAAGGATCAGAAGAACAAACAGAAAACAAATAGTTGAGAATATCGGGAGAACAACAGATAACATCGAGTTACAATTGAAGAAAATTGAAAATTTGAACATTTTATTGTTATTTTTGAAGTTTGGGTAAGAATTGAAAAAAATTAAATATTTTGATATTTTATTTTTACTTTTAAAGTTCGAACCATAATAGAAAAATTGATGAAAGTTTAGGCTTTGTTTAGTAATTAACCCTTAATATTATGACTATATTTAAATTGAATTTGAAATTTTATGTATTTAATTGATTTTTAATTTTTAATATATTAAAAATAATATAACTTTTGAATTTATAATAATTTTTTTTTGTTTTTTGCACATTTTATACTTAAAATTTTAAAATGAAGTAAAATTTTTACAAAATTATTAAAAATATGTAATTGTATTTTAATTCAAAATTTTCATAATTTCACAATATTATAAATAAATCAATTAATTTTATTAAAATTTAATTTTTTATAAATATAATTTAAGATTCAAAATTTTAAATACACATAAAATTAAATAAAATTTTGAATCTCATATTAAAGGATGAACAAAAAATTTGATTCATATAAGAAAATGCATCATCCATAACATCTGTTTAGTTTTTTTCTTTTCGTTTAGACTTAATACAACTTTAAAATAAATTAAATTAATATTATTAATTCTTGTTAGTATTCAAAAATTTTATTAATAAAACAAATAAATAGGTTATATCATTAATTTGTAGATTTTATCATTTTTTTGTTTGATAATAAACCTCTGTTTGTAATGCTTTATTTGCATCACAAGTGAAGTATATTGGTAATTATTTTAAAAATCATCCATAATAAAAGAAACTATAAATTATTAGATTTGTTATAAAAAAAATAGAAATAATATGGTGTACCACTAATTGTAGACGCACCATTTC
>JAJMLV010000229.1:9673271-9687121 GCA_027123465.1 Erythroxylum coca | reverse complement strand
AAGGGGGTGTGTTGAAATAGAAAGTGAGAGTTTGTCTCACATTAAAGAAAGAGAGGAAAGAAGAGTAACATAAGAGCAATATGCTCTGATACCATGTTAGAATTTACAACAGACCTACAGGCCTACACGAGAAGAAAAGTTAGACTACATATAAGTCTAAGTGAGGTTCCATCCTAAAACCAATTGGTAATAGGTGGAGTAACCCACTAGACATATATGTTACTCTTCTTTCCTCTCTTTCTTCAACGTGGGACAAACTACCACTTTATATTTCAACAAATAATAATTTTGATTTAAAAATATTTTAATAGGTTTGTAAAGATATATGTTTTAAATAACTTTGTTTTTTAATTAAAAACTTCTTACGGTTGAAATTAAATTTTTAAAAATTTAATAATAAAGAATTAAATAATAACTAGTGTAACATAGGAGGAGTGTAAAATGAATATCAAAATAATCAAGTACGAATCCAACTATCAGTTGATATTGATAACGATGGACTTAAAGGATGGTAAGGTTTGGGCCTAAAAGCTGCTTGTCGGCTCCAGAAGCTCAATATTGTAGATTTAGGGCTACGATCCGTTGCAGAAGATAAGTCGCACAGCGTCTCTTTTACCGGCGAAACTAAAGAGTCTTTGGTCTACTGCTGTCTCTGCGCGAGTGTTCAGCGGCAGAACAAAGGATGATGTTAACAGGTGATATTCCTCCAAACCAAACCATCTACATTAAGAACATCAACGAGAAGATCAAGAAAGAAGGTTTCTTTTCCTGCAATTCTCTTTGTTTCTCGCGAATACACTACATTTACTCTATGCCCACTTAACCCTAATTCTCGTGCTTTTAGTTAACACTGTTTGTACTCGCTCTGTAATTATATTTTCGATTTTTTTTAGAAAATACTTTTCAATCCCATTTCTTCGTTTCGTATAATTCCTTTCGTTTTATGGAAATCGTTTGGTTGGGTATTTTCGGTTCATGTTATGGAGAAATGGGAATTTTACGACTCTGTTACTTTTGTACATCTTTTGATTTCCTTTACATTCATGAGCATCTAGCATGACTGGTGACACGCTGCACTGTCTATTGTTATCATTGGCAGAATTGAAGAGATCCCTTTATTGTTTGTTCTCTCAATATGGAAGGATTCTGGATGTTGTTGCTTTGAAGACTCCAAAGCTTCGAGGGCAAGCATGGGTTTGTTTTAGTGAATTGACGGCTGCCAGTAATGCTGTGAGACAAATGCAGGGCTTTCCCTTTTATGACAAGCCTATGGTACATATCCGCTCCATTTAATCACTTATTTATTGTTTTCAAGTACGTGCTCTGGTTACATGTATTTCACAACAGGTAGCTCCCATTTTCTGGTTTCCTATCTCATTGGTGGAGTTACGTGATTCATGGGTCTCCAAGTTCCTTAGAGATAGTTTGCAACTTTCCTTAAACCAAAAATTGAAGTTTGTTCTGTTTATTGTGCACAAGTTTATTTTTCTATACAAATTAAAATACAGTTGGTAGATGGCAGTAGAACCTTCAGTATAGCAGCATGCAACCTGCGCTTTTATGTTTGAAAATTTTGTACCATGTTAATGCTCAAATATCATCATATTCCTATTGAAATGGATAAGAAATAAAGGACAAATTGTCTTCCTGTCTTTTTTAAAAGGTTGATAAAGCAAGAGAAGGAAAGTTATCGATGAACTGCGTAAACTATTGTCTGTTAAAGAGTATAATAGAATAGTGGTACAACGGTGTCCTAAAAGAGCACAGAGAACTATGTTCTTTTAATTTACATAAAAAGACATCTGATAGGCTTTACCTAAAATAATGAAGTCTCAATGAATGTCATTCTAGCTCTATATGCTCATCAACCATGCATCTATTGGGATCTTACTGCATTTCTTGTTTAATTTTTTTCTTGCATATTTTGTCTTTACAGCGGATCCAGTATGCCAAAACAAAGTCTGATTGCCTTGCAGAGTTGGAAGGAATATATGATCCCAATGCAAAGAAGAAGAGGAAACAAGAAGAGAAAGGTGAATAGTCATTAATTAGGATTTATTTGCAATATTAAAGTTCATAAATCTTAGAATGGATGAATTTGCCTGTTTTGTTTTGTTGTAGAAAATTAAAGTGCTTCATGAATTGTTTGTGTAAGTTTTGCAGATCTAAGCTACTAATGGAACTTTAAATAGAACTTGAATATAGGTATTCAGTTTATGAATTCTTTCTGGAAAGGGCTAATGAGTAGAGTTGCAAACACCATCATGGTGGATGATCTTGTTTTAACATTGTTATTTGACAATCCATTTCCCGAAAGTTGCTTCGGGTGCTTTATATGGGTGCAGGAAACATGCCCATCATGTGATTAAATTTAGTGTTGCACTCAGAGTTTCCATATCAAGCATTATGTTTTAACAATATTGATGAACTAAGAATTGTAGTTTCAGTTTGCTATACTACAAGGCTAATAAACCAAATGAAAATAATTAATACTCGCTTAAGTCTAGCGATCTAGTCCATGGATCTACTATCATAAATGTTGACAGAATAGGGAATGTAATAGAGAAATTATTGGGCAGTCTGTTGTTATATGTAAAGGAACTTTACTGTTACAACCTCTGGTTCTGACAACTATAATAGAGAAATTATTGGGCAGTCCGTTGTTATATGTAAAGGAACTTTACTGTTACAACCTCTGGTTCTGACAACTACTCACCACCATAGAGGATAAAATGAATTTGTTCCTTCAGATGATTTAGCTTCTTGGTATTTTGGCACAATGGTTTACACATGTTTTTACATCTTCAGCGGAAAGAAAGAAATATGCAGAAGAAAGACAGCAGTCGGCAACAGCTAATGGTGCAACTACTGAGCGTAATGGCGCACCAGTAAGTTGGACAATTTTCTTGAATTTGCTCTCTTTTATTCCTCGTGGACTTGTCAATTGGTCATGTCATCCAAGATTATTCATTGTATCATATAATACTCAAAATGACACTTGACATGTGTTATTAGAATTTTCGGCATGATTTAACCTGCTGTCTTGGGAAATTAAGGATTCAAAAGAATCCAAGCATGTATTCCCAGTAATCTGGTTATCAATTGCTGCTTTTATCAACTGAGCATTTGTTTCATCTGCAGAGTTCTTTCCGCCATGCAAATCAGGGTCCACAAGAGTCAGTTCCACCAAACAATATACTGTTTATACAGAATTTGCCCCATGAAACTACTAGCATGATGTTGCAAGTACTCTTCCAACAATACCCTGGTTTTAGAGAAGTTCGAATGATTGAAGCAAAGCCTGGTATTGCATTTGTAGAATTTGAAGATGATGTGCAGTCCTCCATGGCAATGCAAGCCCTTCAGGGTTTCAAAATTACTCCTCAAAATCCAATGGCTATCAGTTATGCCAAGAAATAGCTGAAAACTAATTTTCCATCCGAAACATCACTTAGGAGATGATGGTTGAAGAGTTAGTTTTAGTTTTCTGTACCGTATCCATGTAGATTTTGGGAAAAAAAAACTTCCTTGGCAACAATCTTCGCAGTTCAAGTCCATGAAAGCTACTAGTCATGGCTGTTATGGTTTATGGATCTTTTTCCTACATGTTTGTTGTAAATTTCCTTTTAATTTTTTTTATTATAAATGCAGTTATCTACATAGCTTGCCATATTTCTTAGAACATAGATTTGTACAGTTGCTTTTGGATCTGTTTAGTTGTCCCCTGGAAATCATTAACTAGATGTTAGTTTTGCCTTGGAAGCAACTATTAGGCTGCACCTGTACATTTTTTTCAACAAAAAAAAAAGCACCCTTAAATAGTTATTATATATTAATCGATTGCTTTCCGTGAATAATAATAATGTAATCATAAATAAAACAGTGATTACTAAGACATAATTAAACACTCGTCAATAGAATTATTTATACGAAAACCAAAAATATTTTTGTTTATTTGTTAACATTTTAAGCTAAAATTATTTTTGTTCCTTGTGAATAACTACATAAAGTGGCTGCTTATTTTCATACATTATTATTTAAGGAATCAAAATTAAAGAAAAAGGTAAGAATTTTGATATTTTAATTTTTAAAGAAATATTTTCTGTTGGATGCTTTTGAAAAGATAGTTGATGTAATTAAATTATTAATTTATATTAAATTTAATTGTCATAAGCAACTGGAACTGGAGTCGACTTCTTCTACCTACATTATAATAAGATTGGTGAGTTATTCAGTCGAAGGTCAAGTCTTGTCTGTTGGGAGAAGAACCTCCCTAGCCATTGATTAGTTGAATTGCATCGGAATTGGGAAGATGAAAGGGCAAAGTTACGTGTGGGAGGGGGCAATTCCGCTGCAGATCCACCTCCACGAGTCGGAGGTCACGACGATGCCGGCGCCAGCGCCTGCCCTTGTGTTAGCCCCGAGAATAGGGTACCTGCCGCTGCTACTTCCTCTTGTAAAGCCCCATTTCGCTTCGGCTCTTCCACCAGGTGTAGACACTCCATGGTTTGATTACAAGGGATTGCCCCTCAAATGGTATGTACCTACTGGTGTGCTTTTTGATCTTCTCTGTCATGAACCTGAGAGGCCCTGGAATTTAACGGTATTTGTTTTCATCCTTTCAAATCTTCTTTATTTCGCCTTCTCCTTTTGGAATTTCATTATGAACCCACAGTGGTTCAGGTTGTTGTCTAGTTCCAAGCGCTTAAACTTCACGTTTAACCTTCTGCAGGTACATTTTAGAGGGTATCCTAACAATTTATTGATTCCATATGAAGGTGAGGACTCTGTGAAGTGGAACTTTATCAATTCGTTGAAAGAGGTTAGCGCACTACCAGTGTACAACCTTTACTGTTCTGTTAAGGCTTTATGGGTTATATTGACTTTAATATACTTCTCATATCTGCTATCTAATCCATAAAATATTGGGATAATTTAATGAGATATTGTTTTTAGTTTTGAATTATGTGGGTGTTCATACACTTGGTTAGAATTGGTCCAGTAGTTACTGTGAAAGCATCTGGGATTGGAAAAGCTCTAATGAAGCTAGCAGCTCTGGGTTTGCATTCACAAGTAACGGCTTGAGCAAATTTTAATTTTTTCATTAAGCCTTCATCAATTTAGAGACTATCCAGCGACATGGTGGAGAATTGGATTTTTGTGTGTGTTGCATTAGTTTTCTTTAACACACTTAGTATTAGTTATTAATAGAAGCAAAATCCAAGTAACCCTTATCATCTTTTCCTATCTGATGTCCAGGAATATTTTCATTTCTGTCTTCACAGAGCTAACCATAATTCTTCTTTGTTTTTGCTTTGTTTTCCATTCATGATCATTCACAGGACAAATAAGCAGAGACTTCTTGGCATTTCTTGACAATTAGACAAAATGTCTGTATATGTTGACATGAAGTATAGGAAATCTAGAATGGCTTCAGCTCTAACATTGATATTTCAAAGTAGAAGATAAAAAGTTATAAACTCTGGAAGTATATATGCATTTTCCAATGATCATGTGGTTTTATGGATTGTTAATATGGGATGCATTTTGTATCAGTACATCTCTGTGTTCCTTTTTTATTTATTATCTCTGTGATCCTTTTTTATTCCCCAAGATTACTCTTCAGTGCAAAGTTTATGTTTCATTATTTCCTTTTCTAAGAATTACCCAAACATGTCTCCAGGCAGATTATATAATTAACGGAAATTGCAAGAATGTCATGCATATGTCTCAATCTGATCAGTTGGAATTATGGCGTTCCGTAATGAATGGTATGTTTGCTCATTGATTTGAATTAATATGAATAAGTTTACCATATGTATTTGATTAAGCATAATGTGTTGTAGTGCCCCAAGTCCAGATTGATCCAACATCAATTTTCTTTCGGGGTTTAAGAGAACTACAGGTCTGAAAGTAGCTAGTTAAGTAGTTGATTTAGTAGTCTTTTCGATAGGTTTATACAGTATTCCACCTTTCTTTCCTCTTCGATATGAGATTTAACATCCACTTCCCTCTTTCAATTTGGCCCAATAACAACTTCCATTTGGGTTTAAGAGAACTATAGGCCCGAAAATAGTTAGTTAGGCAGTTGATTAGTAGTCTTTTCCATAAGCTTATAAGGCCTTCCACCTTTTCCTATCCTTTCCGATATAGGATTTGACACCCACCTCCCATGTGGTATGTCACATTTGTTAACTTTATTCCAACAAAGTGGACTGAAGATGCCATAATCCTTCTTGCTATTGTCGGTCAGGTGTTTGGATCAATCACAAATGCAGCATTATGAACTTCCTCACCCATCAATCCTTTATTTGATGGTAGTGCCTATATAATTTTGTGATGTAATATACCCTTTTCTTGTTGCACCATCATTTTCCTTGAGCCTGTTCAACCTCATAGGCTCAGTTATCCGTCTTTGCAATTTAGTGGCTTCTTAAAGTTGTTCATTTCTGAACTTTAAGTCTTGCTTTTTGTCAGGTAGTTTAGAAGCTTACCTACGTGCATCTTCAAAGCTTAGGCTTGGAACAGTAGAGGATGAATATACTTTGGACCTGGATTTATGCAAACCAAAATCCCCCAAAACCAGTGAGGTAGATGTAGCTGGACAAGTTAAAGCAGGTGAGCAAACTTATACGTAATGAAAGAGTTATGGATAAGAATTATATTAGATTAAAATGAAGGTCTATATGAATGATATACACTAAGAAGATATGTTTTGGAAGCTTCAGATCTTGAATGTTTTGAAATGGAATGGAATACTCTGCGGCAGAATATTTGGTCAAAAAACTTGGGTTACTATCTTAATGTTAAGTTAAAACAATGCATAAAGAATATTTGCTGTAGTGCTCTTGCCTGATTTTGAATTTCAACCTCCATTTTGAAGCTTGCAACAATTGTTGGATGCAACTGTTTGAGAGAGCTTTACTGTTTCATGGTAGTAGTTAACAATTCACTGCTTGCCGTCTTCATATTTGAATTTGCAAGGATATATATACCATGGTATTAAACGTCAGTATTTTAGATAAAGATATGAATTAATATTGACTTTTCTTCATTTTATATGTAGCAGAAAAATGCCATTTGGGACTAATTTACAGAATTTGGTTATGGAAATAAAATATCTTCTTTTTACACTGTATTAAAGTTCAGTTTTCCACATGGTGTCAGGTAAAGTTCCTGTGCGATTATATATTTGGACTGTGAGCACAGATTGTGAGGATTTGGAAGATGTGCCTAATATTGACAGTTGGGACAAAATCTCTTATGTAAACCGCCCTGTTGAGTTTTTGAAAGAAGAAGGTTAGTAATACTTTCATGAACTTTACCGTGAGGAGTTTGCAAACTGTTTCACTATTACAAAAAGATTTAGCTCAACTTTTGCCTTTCCTTCTTTTTTCAAATTCAATGGAAAAATCCCCCATCTTATGTAGATGTAATATATAGGCATATACTGATTCCATGATTAGTAGATTACGGTACAGTTGTCTATTAATGTGATCATCCTTACAACGGGCGTTTCAAGACATGTAAGATTTAGAAGCTTATAAAATCCCCAAGAGGAGAGCACAACCATGAGCCAGTTTTCATGAGTCGCTGTGCTGTTTTAACCTCAGTTTTAAATAATACATTGAGCTTGTGCTGCAGGTAGATGCTTCACCTTGCTTGATGCACTTAAAACTCTTCTACCAGAATATTTTAACGGAAATTCCATGTTAAATGAGGAACCATGTGGTCTCGAGGATGAGGAGGATAAACAGAATGCTCCAGAAGAAGACTCGATTAGCTTGAGAAAAGCAAAAGAGGGGAAAGAAACATCATGTCAAATTGCTGAGTCCTGCCGAAAAGGTGGTGATGCTGAAATCAAACTTGTCCGCATCCAAGGTATTGAGCCAAAATTGGAGATACCATTCTCCTGGATCGTGAACAACTTGAAGAATCCCGAGCATTTTCTCCATATTTGTCTTTATCTTAAGCTTCCACTAGTAAATACCGCGTGACAGATAACATTATTGTCTGCTTGATTGTTATTTGTTTGATCTTTTCAAACTAGGGTTGGCCACAATCTTTTGTAATCATAATGTACAGGACTACATGCATATTTATTGGGAAAAAATGAATTTCGGTTTGAAACATCCCATTTCATCTTTTAGCTCATAATTCATTCCCTAGCTTCTGAACTCTTTGGCTTTGTTTGGTTGAAAATAAAATTTTTAATAAAATGAAATGTAATAGAATAACTTATAATATAATTAAATATAATAGGATGTAATATCAAAAAACTGTTGTTTGAGAGGAATAGAAGGGTTTATAATGTAATATAATAAAATGTTATTTAAATGAAGAATTTATAATATAATATATTAAAAAGTTATTTATCATTTTATATTTTATTCTAAACATTTTAAATATGAGAGTTTTTTATTTTTACTGTTTAGGATGGAATGAAATATAATATGAAACATTCTTCTTTCATTCATTTCATTATAAACTCTCATCTTAAACGAAACAAGACCGTTACATTTTATTTTATTCCACCGATAAACTTCAACCAAAATACCAGATCTTATTTGTTAAAAATAATATTATAATGTTATTTCAGTTAATTTTAATATATATTTACATAAATTTTATATAAATATATAAATAAAATTTAATAAAATAAGGTGAGAAAGCGCATAAAAGAAAAGTCAAATCTTAGCGAACAAGAAGGCACCAGACATAGTGCCCCATTCGACACGGTAGGGCTAGGAAAGCAGAGCCACCTTCTAGAATCCAAAATTAATATGGGATGATCCAACCCAGCCATTTGTCCTTTGGCTACAACCCTAGTTAATATTATCTCTTAATAAAATAGTATAATATATTGTTTCTAAAAGTGACCACTTGTAATAGGAAGCATCAGAGTCCAACAAGCTTCGTACGTTCAAGTTTTGGTGCTTCTGTTAATTCGCCGGTTACTGCAAAAGCCACTTTAAAAATGTCTAAATATAACAAATCAAATAATTGATAAATTGATAATTTGTTACATAATTTATTTAAAATAGGTAATTTATAAATTATTATATATAATTGGTAATTTGTTTAATTCTATAAATATGTATATGTTTTTATATGTTTTATAAAATTTGGTCCTGAGCACGACTTCAAGTCCAGGGAGCAAACGTTGTCCCTTGCGACTTGCGTGGAATCTGGCTTGGATTTAGTTCCTCGTTATCAAAATGTAAAACAAAAATGATCGATATCAATTTCAGGTTTCGGTGAGTTAGTAAATGATTTTTTTGATTTAAGTGAGATCGTATGTTTGAAATTTTCTTATGTATGTAACCACTTAAAATTTAAAATCAGAGTTTTACTTTCTACAAGAGACTTACTTGACTCGACTGAGAATTAATCTAAACGTGAATAACTTAAAAATACCTTTTTATAATTAAAGAGAACCATAATTAAACAGAAAACTTTGTCATAAGAAAAAAAGAGATCCATACCAAAAAAAAAAAGTAGAGGAAAGAGGAAAAGAATTAAAAAAAACAAAAAAAAAGGCAGGACAGAGAGCGCGTCCGCCCACCAATGAAAAGAAAATGGATAAAAGGGTACGTACTACGTACTCGCTACGTTTGTATCTGTGTCAGCTCAGCCGCCATCCAGTCAAAGCCACGAGTTTTGACCAACAAAATTTTTATAAATTTCAAATTTAATTGAATCTCAATTAAAAATTTAAGATTAATTTAATTTTTAAAATTTTAAATTTAGTTTTTATTAGATTTAAACACAATTTAAAATTCTATTAATAAATTATTTGTGTTATATAAAGATAATTTACAAAATATTAGACTTTGTCCCTTTCTACTATTATATACAAAAACTTCCTTAAGCCTTGTGTAAGATATTCATAGATAAGTTAATGTAATAAGTCGGCGGACTTGCAACCTCTTATTAAATAGTCCACGGTCAACCATTTCCATGTAAGCTTCCTAGAACCTCCCCTTCAACCCCAACATCAACTTAGTTCAAACGTAACCATCTTCTCTTCGTCCTTCGTTATTAACAGCAACAGCTTCACTTCCTTTGAGGAAAAACCTAACCTTCTCTCTCTCTCGCTCTCGCTCTCGTCATGGCTTCTTCTTCTGGGAGCTTAGATACGTCGGCCAATTCACACCCACCCGTTCAAAGTTTTAGTTTTTCCACTCACTCGTCCTTCATGAATTCTCCCACCACCTCTTTCTCCGACCTCCTTGCTTATGGTGACGATGAACCCAGCAACAATACGGTAACTGGTAATCAACAGAGACGTGGGTTGTCTGATCGAATTGCAGAGAGAATTGGGAGTGGTGTGCCCAAGTTTAAGTCTACCCCACCACCTTCTCTGCCCCTCTCTCCGCCTCCTGTTTCTCCTTCTTCTTACTTCGCTATCCCACCTGGTTTAAGCCCTGCTGAACTGTTAGACTCTCCTGTCTTGTTGAATCCCTCTTCTAATGTAAGTAGTTGCTTTTCTTGTTGGACTTGAATCTTTTAAGATGGATTTCGAGAGAAAGTTGATTAATTTTCTCATCTTTCCTGTCCGTTTAGTTTTGTGAGAAATGGAAAGATTCTATGTTTAGGTGCGTTGATGGTTGGATGGAAACATTCGATTGGTATGTTTTCATTTTTTTTTTGGTATAACAGATTCTACCATCTCCAACTACTGGGACATATGCTGCTCAGGCTTTCAATTGGAGGAAGGATTCAGCTCAATACCAGCAAAGTCTCAAGAAAGATGATAAATATTCCTTTGATTTCTCTTTCCAGCCACCGGAAAGGGCTTCCAAAACCTCATCAGCAATGTTACAATCCTCAAATGCCGCTTTTCAATCTGTACGTGTGCCTATTATAGCGTAAAATGCTGCTGTTATTTGTGTCTCATTCGGTTTTCCTCTTTTTTTAATGTTCTGTTTATCGTCCTTTGTTCCTTTCTAATGTTCTTCACGGAACAGCAGCAACCATGGAGTTTCCAAGAACCTAAAATTGCAGTTAAACAAGAACACTCCTCGATGCAGAGCTTCACTTCTGAGATTGCTGCAACCCAAATGAACAGTCAAGCCAGCAACGGTTTTCAGTGTGATTATGGAAATCAGCAACAGCAGTATCAGTCTGTTAGAGAGCAGAAAAGATCGGAAGATGGATACAACTGGAGAAAATATGGTCAAAAACAAGTCAAAGGAAGTGAAAATCCGAGAAGCTACTACAAGTGTACATATCCCAATTGCCCAACAAAGAAGAAAGTTGAGAGGTCTTTAGATGGGCAAATTGCTGAAATAGTTTACAAGGGTAGTCACAACCATCCAAAGCCTCAGTCCACTAGAAGATCAGCCTCATCAGCTTCTTCTCGATATCCAATTCAAGCTCCTAATTCTACAATGACTGGGATTCAAGATCAGTCATTTGCCTCTCATGGTAGTGGACATATGGACTCTGTTCAAACTCCTGAGAACTCCTCTATATCAATTGGGGATGATGATTTTGATTCACAGAAGAGTAAATCATGCGGTGACGACTTTGATGAAGACGAACCTGAAGCTAAAAGATGGTAAGTTCTGATAAAAATCAATCCTAGAGTGTAACATTTTCCGAGCGTTGGTGCTGAAATTATTGCTTGTTTGTATCTCAGGAAAAGAGAGGTTGAAAATGAAGGGATTTCAGCACCAGGAAGCAGGACAGTGAGAGAGCCAAGAGTCGTGGTTCAAACTACTAGTGACATTGACATTCTTGATGATGGATATAGATGGAGGAAATATGGGCAGAAAGTGGTGAAGGGAAATCCAAATCCAAGGTAAAAATCATTTGCTTTTGAAGTTTCTTTTTATTAGAACAGAGGCTTAGGCTTTTACCAAGGTTTGATTCCTTTATAGTCTATAAACATCCAATTCCAAATTAATGCGGGAAATGTCTTACATTATCAGTGCAGTATGCTTCAATGTTTTGTTTCTTTGGTTCTTACAGTTATATATTTTATCCTCTAATCCTTGGCATTCATTATTTCTTTGCAGGAGCTACTACAAGTGTACACATCCAGGATGTCCTGTGAGGAAACATGTTGAAAGAGCATCCCATGATCTCAGGGCAGTGATCACAACCTACGAAGGGAAACACAACCATGACGTTCCAGCTGCTCGCGGTTCCAGTCATTCTGTCAATAGGGTGTTTCCTGAAAACAACAGCAGTTACACCACCGGCAAGAGCAGCAGCTCCATGGCAATAAGGCCAGCAGCTAGCAATCACAATAGGAGTCCACCAATCATCTCTGAAGGAGAGACATCATTTACATTTGATATGTTGCAGAGTCCAGGGAGTTTTGGGCTTTCAGGATTTGGAAATCCAATGGAATTGTACGTTAGTCAATCTACGGACAACGTTTTCTCCAGGACCAAGGAAGAACCAAGAGATGACATGTTACTCCAGCCATTGCGATGCTGAAGTATGCAAACATGCACATAACTCAAAGAACAAGAAGGGCTAGTCTCGTCAGATTAACGGAAACTAGGAAGCAATGTTTGTTTGTTTGTTTGTTTGATGTACATCACCTTGCAAAGAGCATTTGGCAAATTTGTAGATATAGTTAGGGACTGTTATTGTTAACCCCGAAAAAGTTGATTCTTTTTTATTGTGTTTGAGGCCTAAGCTGAAACCCAAGCCCCAAATCAATTCTGAATCACTGATAGATACCATATGGTGATTTAATTTATTTTAATTTAAGATGAATTTATTTTTTTATGGATACAATGTCATGAAGTTAATGTGTAGTCATATGAAAGCATAATGTTTTTAATGTTTAACTTTAAAACAAATGTAGCTCATATTTGATTAGGCTTATATTGGTAGAATTTTTGTCAAGTAAAGTTTTTTTTTTTTTTGGTAGATCTTTTCTAATAAGAACTTTCTAAGAAGTTAGTTGATTGTTTGATTGTCCTTTAAAAATATATATTTTAAAAGAACTTCATATAATAAATTGTATGACAATATAAAATAAAAAGTACTTTTAATTTTAACGATATTTTATTTTGTAATAAAAATTATTTATACATATCAATATTATTTAAAGTATATTAAACAATATAAAAAAACACAATATATTAATTATTATATAATTTTAAGCTATATGAAACATAAATGAGAATATATCTAACTAAATCTTTTATATTGATTATAACACAAGTAAACTAATATCAAAATTAAATATTAAAACATATAAAAAAGTCAAATAATATTATATAAATTTCAAAATAAATATTTAAGTTGAGTAAGAATATTGTAAGAATTATGTATAAAATATAAAGATAAAAGAGATCAAAAAATATACTTATTAATTAATATAAAAAATCTACTCGAAATAAAAAGTTATATTTTAATTGCTAAAAAAGTTATATCTATTAAAAGAATATTTTTATCTTACACTCAAATACTCAAATTTTTTTATAAAAAAAATTGTGATAGAAAAAAGCAATTACTGATTTCTCAAAAGCTTGTTCAAACAAAGCAATTATTGTATTTCTACCGAACCAATGACACAATGCACCTAACGGTTTAAAATCTTTTTAGGTAGATAGACAATAAAAACCGTTTGATCTTTTTTTATTTTTGTCATGATCTTTTAAAAATTATAACTTATTTTTCATAATTCTGTTTAATTGTCATATGAAGTGCTCTACGATATTTTATCAATTTGTATATTTAAACATATTAAGAAATTTAATTTTAAATCTCAATACAATATTATTTTAAAAGCAACAACAATAAAAAAAATCGACAAAATATAATGAAATGAATTGTGTAATAAGAAAACGATATTAGAAAATTTTAAAATAAAAAATATATAG
>JAJMLV010000229.1:9626353-9636605 GCA_027123465.1 Erythroxylum coca | reverse complement strand
CACGTAAATTTCTTGTGTTCTTTCCGTGCTCTCCTTTCCAACACCTAAATTAGATTTAAAGGAAATGGCTTCCTACTAAAAAAAAGAACAAATTAAAATACTTACTATATCCCAAGTTTTATGGAATTCTGTGATTTGAGAACATTAAGACTCCATTTGACTAATAAGATTGACAGTATTAATGGCTAAATCATGTTCGTAAACGAGGGGATGTCTCCAATCTAGAGACTAGAGAGATTCATCCATTTGCTTCCACGGACTTAGCCCCTAAACTCATCATCGTGATCCTCATCTACCGTTACACAAGGCTCGATGCCAAGTCCACGGGATCTCCATACTCCAACTAATATAAAGCATTAGTATCTATACAGTTGACAATAATCATCCATCAAAGTTACATGATAGATCATTTGCACTATATCCAGATATGGGTTGAATTGATTTTTTAAAAAAGAAACTTCAATACTTCTGAGACCACCACATGTTTGAGTCCTATATATTACATGCACAACGGTATATATATATATATATCAACCCCTTAATAACTGCATCAATCATGTGTAAAAGTGAAAAAAGAGTACTAGATATTATATTCTTGGTCAGATATTAATTTAAATTACTTTCATCTATTTAGTAATAAGCAGTGATCGGAGAAGAGGGAATACATGTGAGGAGTGAGTTATCCCATGCAGTAGTGGCAGCCTCTAAAATGATCGTGCCAGGTAAGAGTTTGCCATTTATTTTTTGAGTAGCGTGGAGTTGTCACTATTGCAATATCTTCTAGATTTATGCTACCAAAATAATGAATTAATTAATTATTAATTCTAAGATTCATGTTGTACCTTCCGCCCATTTACCAAGTGACTTGGATCAACTAATCATCTTAAACTTACACAGCTGGATAGTTTCCTTGTAATAGTAAATGTTGTATGAATATTGGTTCATTTTCAATGAATTAATCATTGTACCAACTTAATTATATTTTATTTTCTCTATACATAGTTGCTTTATGCTTGATATATATTTCAATTTTATCCAACATTTTGGATGTTGGTAATAGCTAAAATAAACAATATTCTGCACATGCAATAAAACAATGTTTGAGAATATGATTCTTTTGCTCTTGTTTCATATGTAAAGTTGTTTCTAAACATATACAAAGCTCACAAGGATTTAGAAGTATGGGTATAATAGAAGCTATTGTTTTATTACATGGACCTGAATTATGGGCACACACGGAGCTAAGAATTTAAGATAAGAGGGTTCAAATATTTAAATTTTTAAATTTTAGGGGCCCAATATATCACTGGTCTTTAAATAACTCTATCCTTATATACATATATATAATATTTTTTAAAATCTTGAGAAGCCCAGGACACCACAGGACCTCATATGGCTACGTCCCTGATTATGGGAATAACCTAACCACTTGCATTTCATTTAGAAAAGAGACTAAATTCCCGTTGAATTCCCAATGCTTTCAACAAAAAAAAGAAAATGTCCTGATTTCGATGCAAGAAAATAATTTCTTTCTAGTGCCGTACGCATTCATTTTCGAGCCAAAGTGTCAACAAAAGCCTTTTTATAATTAAGTTAATCTTCTTCCCTTCCTTGATGCCTCAACGTTAACTCTAGCTTAATTGAAAAGATAATGCTAGTAAACCAACAATCATTAACCGTAAGAGAGAATCTATGGGCTTCAAAAAGTACTTGAGGATCAATTTACATGTTAATGCGTGCTATGATTACCTTTACCTTTAGATGCGGCGGTGCTTAAGTTTTGCATATCTAACTGAAATAATACTACAATCGGTCTCCCCTCCAAGTAGCATAACAGGTTGTCCATGTAACCTACCAAAATGCCTCCGTTATTGTAATTAAACCCTACAATGAATAGCTTTATTTCTATTGGAAAACGTAATGGTTTAAATTAATTTAAATTTTATGGAATGTTATATAACATTTCGTAAGTTTTTTGTTCACAAACTTACGAGGTATACTAACCCTACCATGTATATTGTATAGTACAGTACTCTCTCCGATTCATAATAAGTGTCGTTTTAGATACACTTTAATTATTTAAAATAAGTGTCATTCTTGACTTTGTATACATGTTTATATTTTTTCTTCCAAAATTAACCTTTCATTTCTCTATCATCTTCATTATACAGATCACAATTTTAAGGCAATTTAATATACAATTTCTTCCACATGCTAATTATTGCAAGGGTATATCTATAATTTCATTAACTTTCTGAATAAGCGTATATTTTTTTAAAACGACTCTTATTATAAATCGGAGGGAGTATATGTTTGTGTTAGTTAATAGTTATTCACTAGAACTGGACACACAAAACAGATTTGTTTACAATTAATGCCAACCAAAGAGTAATTATAATAATTGAAAGTGATTCGTCATCGGAAACTACTGACCCTGAATTAATCATCTCATAAGTAGAATATAAATGAAAACAGCTAATCACTAATCATTGGTCAATTGAGGACGACCTAAGGGGTTATATTCAGAATGATTTCAAGTTCTGAACCCTTGTGATGGATCCTATTAACAAAAAGGAAAATGAATGATTAATTTTACGACATTTGATCAATTTCATTAAAATGAAAAAAGGATGTTAATATGTATCAAAAATAATTTTCTAATTAATTCCAAACATGTCTCAGGTTCACTATTTATTAATAAGAGTAAAAATCATAACCAATCAAATGACATATAAATTTACCACTAATCAAATTTAAATCACATCAATTAAACATGATATGATATAATAAATATAATTCAAATTCTTATTGTATTATAAATAAAATAATATTATTTTAATCGAATTTTTTTTTATAAAACTAAACTTTAAACTCAATTAATTGAAAAATTGTTTGATTACAATTTAATCGGATTGGAGTATGCGGATTTTGCCATCCTGGCTTACTTATATTGTTTAATCATAAAAAGTCAACTGATTCTTTCTTGAATTTTGTAAATTCTTTTTAATCTCGAGGAAATTAAACTAAATTTGGAAATCAAGAAATGGGAAGTGAAGTTGAAGTATCAAACTTCAAGCTTGAGAGAGAAAAAGAGGAGAATCAGTCTAGTTGGTGTTGATAGGCTGTTGTGTTATCGAAAATTTACATCATACATACATGAAAAAGAAAACAAATGCGTAAGAGAATTAATTTGTACTGTAGTTAATGCGTAAGAGAATTAATTTGTACTGTAGTTAAGTAAGACAATATCTTTTATCTAATTTTATGGTGTCTTATTATGTCTTATAAAATTTCAGTTATTTATTTATGCGAGATTCGCGTGGAACTCATACAGGACCTACATAAATAAATAACTGAGATTTATTAGACACAATAAGACACCGTAAAATTAGAGAGAAAATTTAGATTCAGCTAAACATCCACCGAGTTCAATCATTTTCACCGACGAATAGAAAGAAATGTATTTACCTACAGCCAACTTGAAGGTCTGTATAAATACGGATTCCATTTGTGTGGAGACAATACTTTCTTTCTATTGTCATAAAAAACGAACTCTCTCGTTAGAAAACAGATTGACCGAGCAGTATCGAGTTCGTATCTGCAATTATTAAATGCAGATCGAAGCAAGAAAAGAAAGGGAAATTTTATCCACATAGACAAAACCTCGGGTGAGGAAAAAACAAGAGAAACAAATATACCAACTTTGGCTACTCCGGACACCGGGGAAATGAAAAAAGGCCGGTCGGTTAGTCTTCAGAGATGCTCTGAAGATGAGGCCGCCATACTCCACTGCGACCAGTACGGCGCTCACGACGTGAGGTATGTTTACCGGAGCTTACTACCTCCTTCAGACAACGATCAGAATCCGAGGCAACGCCGCCATAACATTTCGTGCTCCTCACGGAAGACGTTTTATTGGTCTCGTGGCTGATATTACCGGACTTTTTCTTGTCACTCGGTACGGAAGACGCCGGGATCAAGAAGTAAATGCTGCCCCTTTTGAGCTCGGATTCCGGAGAGAGGATCAGAATTCTCCGAACGACGCCTTGTGAACATGGTTTGCTTAGAACGTGATTTGGGTTATCTTTAAGAATCTCTCCGGCGGTGATAGGCCGTGTAATCTCTTCCACGTAGCCGTTTAAGTGAACTATACGGATCAAGTCTAAGGCTCCGCATGGAAGAACACAGGCCAAACAACACCTTAAACTATTGCCCATTTTCTGCGAAAAGTATCCTTGTGTCTGTGTGAGTTTGGATGAAACCCTATGTTGGTGATGACTCTCTAAATGGACGCTTAGGCTTGGTGTTACGTGAGGTAGGGGAATGTGAATGAGAGGGTATTCAAGATTGTATAGGAACAAGACAAGCGTGCATTAGTGAACAGAGAGAGAAATGTACGATAGTTTATGCTGGAGTCAAAAAGACGAAATTATCGTCTATTTAAGACTAGTTAAGATTTCTTAAACTTGTTCTTGGGGTGATCAACTTGTGACCTAACCTCGCTTCCATGTTTCATTTACTTAAACCAGCCGTCTTTGTCTGTATACGTGTGATATCATGTTTAACTATGGATTTAAAGTATTGAAATGGAAGGTAGATCCATTTTCCTTATACATTTACAGTGTTAAATGGCGCCGGAGATTTAATTGATAGTGTAAATTGCTAAAGAAACTAATTTGAACTTTTAATTCAATTTAACCCACTTGTTGTTTGTTAAATCTATAAAACTGAATATAGATATATATACAACCTTACAAGCTCACATGCAATATATCATAAATTTATTAATAAATACAACATACGAAAAAATCAATAAAAAATGAGAATAACTTGATTTAAACTTAAAACCTAAATTAGCCTAAATTGAAAAATGAGAATAATTTGAGAAATTTGACCCGTAGACGTAGCCTAAATTAAATAGTGAGTCATATAAAATTTGCTTACTTTACTTGTACGATATAATTCGTTGATTTTTTTCAACAAGTGGTATCAGAATTAGTGAAAAAATTACGACGAATTTTTTGACGTAATCTGTTTGGATTTCAGGTGAAAACAATTGGTGAATAGTAAAACAGTAACAAAAAAAGGTGGTAACTATTTATGCATTTATTTTTGAATTAACACTGTAGCAATCACTGTAGCTAGTAACTAGATTTTATTTACATATACAGTACTATTCATATGTATTATATGATACTTTTCATATATACCGTACTATTCATACACATAGGTACTATTTAAAGCAAGGTTCGATTCTATGTTAAAGGATTTTTCATCAAAGATGGAGGTAAAAATAAGCAAGGTAATTAGCCTAAATGGCTCCAACTACCAAACATGGAAGAACAAGATAAAAGATCTTTTGTTTGTCACAAAAGTGCATTTATTAATGTTTATCATAACAAAACTTGAAAATAAATAAGATAAGAATCGGACGAAGAGTGGGTGTTTGAGCATGAGCAGGTATATGGTTTTATTCAGCACTTTTTCAAGATAATGTGTATAACCATATCTACAACGAGACTCAAGCACGGATGTTGTGGAAGAAGCTCGAGGAGTTTTATGCCTCAAATATTAGTAACAATAAATTATTTTATCTAACAAAATTAGTGCAGATAAAATATCAAGAAGGTACCTCTGTATTAGATCACTTGAATGAATTTCAGCGGATCGTGGATTAATTATTAGGAATAGGCATAAAATTCGATGATAAATTGCTTGCCTTTTTTTTGCTTACCTTCTTACTAGAGTCTTGGGAGACTATGAAGATTTCAATTACCAATTTTGCAGTTGACGATGTTGTTAACATGGAATCTATAAAAAGTGAAACTCTGAATGAAGAAATGAGACGAAGATCACAGAGTTCGGTCTCTTCAATATAGTCAGAAGTTCTGGTTACAGGTACCAGAGGGAGGAGCAAATCTAAAGGTCCAAATTTTAGAGATAAAAGCAGAGGAAGATCGAATAAATATACAAATGTTAAGTATCATCATAGCTAGAAGAAGGGCCATATTAAAAGGTTCTACTGGAAGTTTAAAGAAGAAAAGAACAAAGGTAAAGAAGTCAAGAAAGACTATAACAGTGATGATGAACACGCATCAACGACTACCAACATTGATAACTTTCACATCATCTAATATGATCATGATGTAAATAGTGCATCCTGTGAGTTCAATTAGAGAGGTAACAGTGGTGTCACTATTCATGTCACATCACATAAATAAGTCTTCTTATCATATACACAAGGAGATTTTGGTGTCGTTACAATGGGAAATAGTGATTTGGGCAAAATCACTAAAAAAGGTGATATTTACTTGGAGATAGAAAATGACATGAGATTGACTATGAAAGGTGTCAGACATGTTTCTAATCTTTGCCTAAATCTGATCTCTATTGGCACACTCGATGATGAAGGTTTTTGTAATACTTTCAAAAATGGCAAATGGAAACTTACTAAAGGCTCATTGGTAATCGCCAAAGGTAACAAGTGCTCAAAGTTATATGTGATGCAGGTAGAGCTCTCCAATAATGTTCTGAATCCAGTGGAGAAAGATGGTGCAATTGAATTGTGGCACAAAAGACTCGATCATATGAGCGAGAAGGGAATGACTCAGTTGGTGAAAAGGAATGCATTATTTGGAATTGATTAGGAACATTTAAAGAAGTGTGTTGATTGTTTAGTAGGAAAGCAAAATAGATTCGCTTTCAAAAGTTCCCTTCCATATAGAATGAAGAATATGTTTTTGTACACTTGAATTTATGTAGGCCAATGTCAAAGTCACTAGGTGGTGCTCAATACTTTGTGACTTTCATTGATGACTATTCAAGAAAGAGGTGGGTATATACCATGAAGACTAAAGATCAAATGCTACATGTTTTCAAGCAATTCCATGACTCAATTAAAAGACAAACTTGGAAGAAGTTAAAATGCATCCGAACAGACAACGGTGAAGAATATCCTAGACCATTTGACGTTTATTGCAAAGTGCATGATATTCGACATCAGACTCCTCCTCCTAAGACACCGCATTTGAATAACTTAGCTGAGAGGATGAACAGGACCTTGATGGAGAGAGTTACATACATACTTTCACATGCAAAGTTGCGTAAGACATTTTGGGATAAAACTTTATTCACAGCAGTACATGTATTAAATTGTTCACTATGCATCCCTTTACAGTCTAATGTTCCAAAGAAAGTATACTTAGGAAAGGATGTTTTTTATGATCATCTAAAGTTAATCAGCTGTAATGCTTATGTCCAAATCCCTAAAGATGAGAGAACCCAACTTGATGTTAAAACTCGCCAATGTATATTTATTGGTTATGGTGAAGATCAATTCAGATATCAATTTTATGATCTAGTCCAGAAGAAGTTAATTCGAATTCGTGATATTATATTTGTTTAAGATGAAACCATTGAAGATCTTGACAAAGTAAAAAAGGATGTTCCAAGAATTGATGGTGACCTAGTAAACTTAAAGTTAATTCCCCCAAAAATAGTGTTAAGATAGCTTGGGGATGAAGTTGAAAATCGCCAGTTGAACATAGCTGATGATGATGATGCTCCCATTCAAAATCAATCAAATGAAGATTCTGATGAAGATCATGTTGATAATGAACCTCCAACACTATAGAGTACTCAGATTCTAATAAGGAGATTTACGTGACCAAGACAAGCCTCTACTAGATACTCCAATGATCAGTACGTGTTACTTAAGGATGGGGGAGAACCTGAGAATTTTCAAGAGGTTATGATAGTTGAACATGAGATGAAATGAGTTAAAGTCATGCAAGATAAGATGAAGTCATTGCATGTGAATAAAATTTTTGAGTTAGTGAAGTTGTCAAAAAGCAAGAAAATCTTAAAGAGTTCTGTTGATCATTTACCGAAATAACAATAAATCCCATGTAGTCAGCAAGGGGAGAATTGTAAGGCGATACCATCACAAATATTCTAAAATTGTTTTTTTTAAGGGAAGACAACTTGCATTAGCAAGCTGTTCCTTGTCCACAACTTGCATGTTCACAACTTGCTAAACGATGGAGGGTTTATATTCCTCCCTCTTTCTCATACACTTATGCATGGTCTGTGTGATATTGTGACATGTGGTGATTGTGCGAGAGTTATTTTTGAATATTTTTAGGAAACATTTTCCTAAAAGATTGAGCGATAAAATAGTAAAGATATTATTTTAAGGATAGTAAATTTAGAAAACACCTTATATATCAGTGCACTATTTTGTTGTATTATTTTTACTCTTTAAACTTGTTATTTTCATTAATGGAAGATTTATTATCCATAGATATATCTCAAATTAAAGGTTGAATTATATTAAATTTCTATGTATTATTTAGTTGCTTACTTTCCTTTCCTGGGGGGATATGTTGAGGGAATTCTCCCCATGCCAATGATGCCATGCTTGGAAAATCTCGGATTTCAAAACACCTGAAACACGTTTTGAAATTAAACCTAAAACGGTTTTATCTAAATCAACCCCCGTTAATTGCTTTGCTTTTGTTTTAGAAATTCGGGTCTCAACTATTTAGGGATATTATTTGTCTCAAGAAGTAAGCTGCGTTGGTTAAATTGTACGAATTGAGGCAACATCCAGATACCAAAAGTGGAAGTTGTTTTTGTGTATTCATGTACGAATTAACATCCTCTTTGAAGTACTGAATAGTACGTTAGTAAGAAGCTTGGCATCGACCATAGCATATAAATCAAAACTTAATTACCCGTATAAGTAAATGCACGAGGCTTCCCTGTTCCAAGATTCTTAATTAATTAGCATTTAAGATCGAATCTAAATGAAACACAAAATAATTATTATATAGAAACGATCTGTCGCAAGCCTGTCTTTACACTAAAGTCGAGATCTAACCCATTTAATTACTAATAAATTTGGTATCTTATCATTATCGTTGTAAATATGACATTGTTTGTATCTGTTGGTGCACAAATCAATGCGAATAATATTCCAAATTGTTCTTGGAACTTTAAATTAGATTTGCTCGTATATTACGTACCTAGCTGGAAATGCACAGTGCGCAGGGTTCATTGTTACAAAGGGCTAAATTCGTTACACGAGTCTTTAATTAAAAAAGGATTCGATTGCCAACTACATACCGAAATGCGCATTCATGATCATATAAACATTTTTTGAGTTCTAATAAAATCCCATACAACTTGATCACAATCTTGGGTAGGTAAGAAGTTCATGTTTGATATAAAACTTAAACGGATTCAATTCTTTTTGGCTCCCCTTTTTAAGAGTTTCAAATCCATAAAACTGTTAATGGATCTCAATCCTTTAATCATCTTATAGTCTTTAGCCAGAAAATATAGAAAGAAGATGGGAGAATTGCTACAAACCAAGATTGAACCACCGATTATGCGGACGTGAGTGATCTCACCCTTGGCGATTTTTCTCCTAGGCTTCGCATACCATACGGCCACCATATGGTCTACTCTTAGCTTCATCTAGTGAACTGATATTGATATCCGTGTTGACATCAAAGATTGAAAATTGTAGGGTTAAACCTTACCAAGCTTCTTGGGTTCGAACTATGGGCAAGAAGAAAAAGACGCCCCATAAGGGCAGAGACATCACGGTAGACTGCAGATTGCATCATAGGTTCACAGGCAGCCTGAGAGTTGTCTATAAGAAATCCATATATTGCTGATGATGAAGTGCATGAAGTAAGTGTGAAGTGTTAACCTCTAACGAAATAGGCTAATACGCAAAATCTGCGGGAGGTGATAAGGAATTGAACATGGCTTCAGGAGTAAGCAGAGATGGAGCAATAAGAGCAATACAGTAAGGTAGGATTCAAAGCAATGTGGAGGTGAAGAAAAATAATCAGTTGATAACGAAAGGCAACTGATGAATCCAATGCTGGTGTCTGTAGACAGGAATAGATGAGGGGAAACAATGAAAAGAGGTAAAGCCTAGTGCATTCGGGTTTTGAGAACAGGGAAGGTATGTAGCACCCCCTTACCGTAGGGTACGCACCGGGACGCCTGTAGGTCGTTCCGACACATAACCTACAATAAAGGTGCACTACCGAGCAAAACCAACTATACTCAACATGGCATCAAAATAAATACAACCAATATTTGAAACAAAATACTTTTCATTTCATTCCTCAAATCTATAATTTACACAATTTTTGTCGATACAATACCCAAAAGAAACGAAAACAACTCCTATCTAGGTCATCTCCAAAAGTCCCAGCTGACCCACCTCTGTGCC